>OZ010599.1:89268888-89323888 GCA_963932145.1 Acanthosepion lycidas | reverse complement strand
CATAAATCTCCAATTCAATTGTCCTCGGTAAATCTCTCTCATCGGCTCGTTTTGGCAACTTTTCGTCTCCCCTTGATTCCCCTCAGCATATCTTTCCCTTTTTTTTACCTTTGGCTTCCTTCATCAAATCTCTCTCCTTGACAAACATTTGCCTTCGTTTATTAATTTAATCGTACGGTTCATACACCTCCCCTGTCTTTTGAAATGGTTTATCATTTGTTTCCACTTTAGAAGTGAGTTTCTGTTGACTTCTAAAGTCTTTTCATTCTCTATCACTCCCAGTATGCCCTTGCATCTTAGTGGCATTATCGCCTTGCTTGGGGTGAATTGATTAAAAAAAAAGAAAAAGAGAGACAATAGACAGAAGATAAAAGGAAAAATGTTTGAAACTCCTGTTTAGGATTGTTTTTCTGGTTTCTTCTAAAGTCTTTTTCATTCTCTTTCACTCCCAGTAGCCCTTGTGTCTTAGTGGCATTATCGCCTTGCTTGGGGTGAATTGATTAAAAAAAAAGACAATAGACAAAAGGAAAAATGTTTGAAATTCCTGCTTAAGATTGGGTTTCTGATTCCTTCTAAAGTTTTCTTCATTTTCTTTCGCTCCTAATAGCCCTTGCGTCTTAGTGGCATTATCGCCTTACTTGAGATTAATTTTTAAAAACCGTTTTTCGTTTTTTTTTCTTTTTTGTCACACTTCTTTGTCGATTATAGGCCAGTTATTTTTTTTTTTTTTCAATTTCAAGGAACGATAAAAGTAAAATTGTAGTATTAGAACTACTTTCTTCCCACAGACAAGACCATCAGTTTGTTGGTGTATTGTTACTAACAGGATAAATTAAACGCAACGATGCATCCGAAGTATCCAACACTTGTTAACCGCAATGGTATTGGCTTTCATCATAACAATGCTAGATTGTGCTCTTTACACGGTAGAAGTTTACTGGTAATTTCTGTCTCAATACCCACCCATTATGCTTGACCTTGTGCCTTTAGATTGACACTTGTTTTGGTCTCTTCAAAATTCTTTGAATTGACAAACATTCAACCCTGAAGAAAATGGAAAACTTCACCTGGAAGGCATTTTCACCAGTAAAGACAGGAAATTCTTTGAGTAGGGAATAACGGATGTGGATACTACAATGAACCCTAGCAAACCCTAACTTTATTCCGGTCATGATGAACGGTTGTACCCTCCTCCATGAAGCTGTTTGTCTCGAACGTCTTATCTCTATATGCAAAACAGAGGATGTCCGTCTGTCTGTGTGATACCTTTTCCCTCGAGATCCATCCAACCGATTTTGACTAAACTTGGCGCATACATTGAACAATGTAAGACATAGGTTTTTAGCATAAAATATCGATAATTTAAAAATAAATCAATTATCGATAAAACAGATCAAAATCGATAAATTCCATTTTTTTCCTGCAATTTCGTTCAAACTCGGTATGTAGATTACTTACATCATGACGAGCTCAACGATACCTCATTTTTATTTCTACCCCACTGTGTTTAGCGAAAAAACCACAAAAAACGAAAAATCGATTTCAACACAAATTTTAAACTAAAAACTCCCTGAATTTCCAAGCAATCTAATACAAACTTCACTCAATTGTAGCCAACAATAAGTTGATTTTTTAACAGACATTTAACTTGATAAATGAGTTCAACCATATCGTGAAAATCCGTGTAAATAGCGAAAAATGGTTTCTTTCTTATTTTTTGTTGATCTTTCAAACAATTTTCATCAAATTTAACGATTGTTTCATAAATGTATTCTCCTTTATCCCAATTGTCTGGGTCAATATTGTGTTCATTATTACTATTATTTTATTACTAGTTTTATTCCATCTTATTATTGTTGCTTTTTATCCCAACATTCTGGCTCTATACACTCTTCATTATTACTATTATTTTATTGTTAGTTTAATTCCATCTTATTATCTTTTATTTTTTATCCTGTCTCAATCGAAACTCTCATCATTGTTTTATTTTTCCCATTTTATTTATATTTGCTTTTTATCTCCCTGGATCCGTACTCTCCTCGATCGCTACTGCAAATTAGCTTCCATCGAAATTCGAACACGACTCCAGATTATCAAAAACCTGTTTGACATGAACGTCACACTTTCGACTACAGAAGACCAATACTTAAGGGCACATAGCATATCAGTATCCACTTCTTTCTTTTTCATGGCAATTTATTTAATAGCCACATATAAGCATTAATTTAATGGCGACATATTCGTATTTATTTAATGGCGACATATTCTTAATTATTTAATGGCGACATATTCATATTTATTTAATGGCAAGATATTCGTAATTATTTAATGGCAACATATTCGCATTTATTTAATGACAGCATATTCGTATTTATTTAATGGTGACATGTTCCTATTTATTTAATGGCAACATATCTCTATATATTTAATAGCAGAATATTCGTATTTATTTAATGGCGATATATTCCTAATTATCCAATGTGCAACATATTCGTATTTATTTAATGGCAAGATATTCGGAATTATTTAATGGCAACATATTTGTATTTATTTAATGGCAGAATATTTGTATTTATTTAATGGTGACATATTCGTATTTATTTAATGGCAACATATCTTTTTATATTTAATAGAAGAATATTCGTATTTATTTAATGGCGATATATTCCTAATTATCTAATGGAAACATATTTGTATTTATTTATTGGCAGCATAATCGTATTTATTTAATGGCAACATATTCGTAATTATCTAATGGCAACATATTCGTATTTATTTAATGGCAACATACTTGTATTTATTTAATGGCAGAATATTCGTATTTATTTAATGGCGATATATTCCTAATTATTTAATGGCGACATATTCGTATTTATTTAATGGCAACATACTTGTATTTATTTAATGGCAGAATATTCGTATTTATTTAATGGCGATATATTCCTAATTATTTAATGGCGACATATTCGTATTTATTTGATGGCAAGATATTCGTAATTATTTAATGGCAACATATTTCAATTTATTTAATGGCAGGATATTCGTATTTATTTAATGGTGACACATTCGTATTTATTTAAAGGCGACATATTCGTAATTATTTAATAGCAAAATATACGTATTTATTTAATGGTGACATATTCGTATTTATTTAATGAAGACAAATTCGTAACAAAAATTTTTGATATGTTTGTCATCGAAAAAGTTATTTCAATTTTCAAACATATAAACTTTGAATAAATAACATTCGTTATTTTCATTATTTCAAATGGCATTTTTTACAGATCACGACATCTATCAGAGAGATGAAATTTATATATATATATATATATATATATATATATATATATATATATATATATATATATATGACTGAATGGCGTTTGTTTACATTCGTAAAAACAATACTCTAGAATTAGCTGTTTCTCTCTGCCGAATGAAGATAGTTCAGGAGTAGAAACTCTGACTGTTACCAAACCTTGAGAGAGAGAGATAAATAAAGAGTGGGTGGAAGAGAGAAAGTAAGAGAATGAAGGAAAATAGAAAAAGACAAAGAGAAGCCAAGACATAAAAGTGATACCCTTAGTACGTATATCTAAAGAAAAAGACACCATCCAGATAGAGACGTCATGACAAAGATATATATATATATTAGGTTGTTGCAAAAATAATGACGTAATAATGTCGTTTTTTGACGTATTTTTAACGTCAAAAAACGACATTATTACGTCATTATTTTTGCACCAACCTAATATATATATATATATATATATATATATATATATATATATGTCATGACGTCTCTACATGGATGGTGTCTTCTTCTTTTGCTATATATATATATATATATATATATATATATATATATTAATTTCGATTATAGGTGCAATTCAATTTATAATTACATGAATCATTCATACAAAAAACAAATATAGAGGTTAATGATTTAAATGGCGAGAATACATCTTCGCAAACAATTTCAATAAGTTACACTAACCCCGAACCTGTATATGAATGATATGATCCCAGTTTATAAATAAGTTTATAAATTCCAGTTGCAAAAGGTCTTTTTTTAGTTTTTATAAGCTTTCGTCTGTTCCTACAGACATCCTCAGGTATGGAAATAGATTTGTTCTTGTTTTTTACTTCTTGATAATAAGAGGACAACGAAAATAGAGATGTAATCCGAAAAAATCTATATTTGTTTTTGTATGAATGATTCATGTAATGATATATATATATATATATATATATATATATATATATATATATACATATATATATATATATATATATATATATATATATATATAGAGAGAGAGAGAGAGAGAGGGAGGGATGAAGGCAAAAAAAGAGAGAGAAGAGACCCTTAAAATATAGCCAGTTTTGGTGTATAGCAACAAAAAAATAAGCAAAAAGAGAGAAGTATTCAGAGAGGGGGAGAGGGAACAGAAAATAAGGTAAAAAAGAAAGAAAAACCAGAGAATGAAAAAGAAATAATAACAAAAAAACCAAATCAATAATAATGCTAATATATTGACGCTTTCGTAGCTCGACTGCAACCGCGATTATAAAGTCAATGTGACCTTGCATAGAATATCCTGCAGGGCTGCTATATACGGTTTTGAGGTGTCCTTCCCCTAGACTGGTTGCCAACCCAGAGCCCGTTCTGTTGCTAGACAACCTCAATATACCAAAAGAAAAAAGCCAAAAAAGAGAAAAATCATGGGAAAGAGAGAGAGAGAAATAGAGAGAGAGAGAGAGAGAGAGAATGGGAAAAGAAAAAGAAAAAAAGAAGGAGTCAAAAAGAAAAAAAATAACCTTTAGCATTGGTAGATATACCAAAAGAAAAGCGAAAGAGAGAAAGAAAGAGAGAAATATATATATATATATATATATATATATATATATATATATATATATATATATATATATAGATAGATAGATAGATAGATAGATAGAGAAATAAAAACAGAGAAAATAAAAACCCGAAAAACATGAAATGGAAAATTCACAACAACAAAAAATAAAATCCGGATAGATGAAAAAAAGAAATCTGAACGAAGGAAGGAACTGCCATATGCTTGAGGTCCTTGCGCTTTTCCTAAAGGGGTAAGTGGTCAGTACTCGAGTTCAGTTTAAAAATAAGATGGGATGCTAATATTCAAATCATGCATGTTTCATTGAATGCGAGCTATCCAGTCTTTCTTCATCTATTTCTGCCTATTTGGCCTCATGCAGTACGAAGTTAAATTCTTTCAGATTGTACAATTAAACAAATGTTAAAAAAAGGATTATTTGGTTGTTTTATTCTTTCAAGGCGACAGGGTTTGAGTTCTGCCTCTACTCAACAGATTTGAACAGAAAGAAAAAAACAACTATATTAATAAATAGATATATACGTAGATAGATATTAGGTTGGTGCAAAAATAATGACGTAATAATGTCGTTTTTGACGTTAAAAAATATGTCAAAAAACGATATTATTACGTCATTATTTTTGCACCAACCTAATAGATAGATAGATAGATAGATAGATAGATAGATAAAGGAACAGACTATACATATATATATATATAAATATATGTATATATATAAATATATATATATATATATATATATATATATAGAGAGAGAGAGAGAGAGAGAGAAAGAGAAAGTGAGAAAAACTTCCACAGCGGGAGATAGAGATAGATATGAAATGAACAGACTGAGATAGATAGATAGATAGATAGATAGATAGATAGATAGATAGATAGATAGATAGATAGATAGATAGATAGATATGAACAGACTGCGACAGATAGATATGAAGAGATGTAGATAGATAGATAGATAGATAGATAGATAGATAGATAGATAGATAGATAGATAGATAGATAGATTACACGTGTGAATTTACTGCGTCGCTGTCTTGGTTGACATTCACTGCCAACGCGCCTTCATCGTGACATCGGTGCCGTCTCTGCTGATCATGACCGGCTATCATTTGCTGAACATACTAATGACGTAGCAAAACACGTGCGGTGCAGCCCCGTCGGGAGAATTTGATTGGTCGACAAGGGCCGCGCCATCAGTCAGTCAGACAGTCATTCGAATTGTGCGTTGGAATGTGAGGGCGTTCTGTACACTGGATTAGAAAACGACTTCATTGAACAATTTTATAAACTGCGCCATAGAAATGCAAAAAAAAAAAAAAAAGAAGGAATCAGTAAAAACGAGAGAGGAAAAAAAATCAATTGTCGGTAAGTTTGCAATGGCGATAAACAAGGAATGAAAGTACATGGGGTTGGAAAAGTAGGCGGGAAAATTAAATCGAGAAAATTGGAGTCAGTAGCGTCGTTCATTGTTATGCCAGGAGACGTTTACTAGGCCTCGTCTGATTAAGTCGCTTATTGGATTTAAACAGGGATTATGGCTTCAATATTGGATTAGTTCTTCAATTTATTATTCGCATTTCAATCAGTGTCCCACTTGTGGGTAACTGAGGGAACGTTACAAGGGCCGACCTAAAGAAAAATTCTTACATAGATAGCTATAAACAGACTGAGATAGATAGACAGATAGATAGATAGATAGATAGGAATAGACTGAGATAGATAGATAGATAGATAGATAGATAGATAGATAGATAGATATGAACAGATTGAGAGAGATATTAACAGATATTAACAAAAAAGATATTGAAAAACGACGTTTGACTCTACATTTAAATGATAACAACCATTTTTAGACATTTAAAACAACATGCCTGCCCATGTACTCAATTCCTGAAAATCCTTGTTGAAAACACAACTATACTTAAACATGAAAACAAGAAACAAAAATTAAAAATTCTCGAAGCTTTATACATAAAAAAGTTGAAACCTAACCTGAACAAAATAAACTATGAAATCTCCACAAATATCCTTAAATCCCTATAACAGAAGCCATTGGTTTATGCCAATGACTTCCCATACTTAATACTTCTCGTTTTTCACTCTCGCGTTGTCATGTGTGACGTCACGAGCTGCGACGCGATTTTCGCTTCCGCGTTTCGTATATACGAGTTTGTCGTTACTTTGAAATATTTCATGCAGCAAGGGCGGACTAACATTGTTGTTTCGTCCGCGTGTTGCTTGATTTATTGAAATTGTCATCTTTGATAATGGCTTATGTAAGCCGAAAGCTTAGGTTGGATTTAGACATGTATC
Source organism: Acanthosepion lycidas (assembly GCA_963932145.1). Taxonomy (NCBI): domain Eukaryota; kingdom Metazoa; phylum Mollusca; class Cephalopoda; order Sepiida; family Sepiidae; genus Acanthosepion; species Acanthosepion lycidas. The sequence continues at coordinate 89,316,695 of OZ010599.1, read as the reverse complement.
AATATGGTGATTTCCTTTCGTCTTTCAACGATAATGTGATTAAGCTTATCAGACAATATGAAAGGAACTTACTTAAATACACAAAACTTGTCTATATTATTTAATGAAACATTCATTAATATATATATGTGTGTGTGTATGAATGTGTATACATATATATATATATATATATATATATATATATATGTGTGTGTGTGTGTGTGTGTGTGTGAGTGTGTGTGTAGCATTATTGGCCATCTCATAAAATGGTTAATAGTTAAAAAAAAACGACTAAACTGATTGAGTTTCTTTTTTCCAGGTTTTCAGATAAGTCGTTTAGCCATCTTGACACCATTTATCTTAAGAATCACTGTAAAACCCTTTGAGTTATTCAGCTGGAAAGAGAGTAAGTTAAACGTACCACTAAAAGACAGAATGTTAAAACAACGGTTTTCCTCTTGACTATCTGTACTGCATTCTTCGGCAGACATTTTGATTGGTTTAAAACGCCATTTTTAGAATATTAATAAAGCCCCAAATTATGTAACTGAATTTAGTATATGATAAAGAAATAATGATTCACAAAATTTTCAATCATATATATACTTATATATATATATATATATTGATGCATGTTTCATTAAATAATATAGACAAGTTTTGTCTATTTATTTTAAGTAATTTTCTCATTGTCTGATAAGCTTAATAACATCATCATTGAAGGACGAAAGGAAATCACCATATTGATACATGTTTAAATCCAATCTAAGCTTTCGGCTTACATAAGCCATTATCAAAGATGACAATTACTTTTCAATATATCAACCAATACACGGACGGAACAATAATGATAATCTGTTTTTGTTGCGTGAAAAATTTCAAAGCAACGACTAACTCGTATATACGAGACACGAACATGCATTAATATATATATATATATATATATATATATATATATATATATATATATATATGAAGAAAAAGAAAAATATACGGAAAAAACAAACAAAAATCCTCATATGCAATTATGCTGTTTTAATGTTAATATAATGTCAACGTTGGACGTTTCGGTCTAGTAGACCATCTTCTGGACATAATTAGGATTTTTGTTTGTTTTTTCCGTATATTTTTCTTTTTTTTTCATACTGTCTGATCTATATCCATATATTTGGTTATATATATATATATATATATATATATATATATATATATATATATATATATATATATACGATTTTAACATTAAAATTGTATAAATTTTGTAACTCTCCGTCCCACAAAATATTTAATATCTAAAAACCACTAAATCTATTGAGTTTCTTTTTTCCAGGATTTCAGATAAGACGTTTTGCAATCTTGACACCATTTGTCGTAAGAATCACTGAGTTATTCAGCTGGAAAGAGAACAGATTAAAATCATTCCGTATCAGCCCCACTATGTCTTCCCAACTGAGCAATGGTGAGAAGGAAAAGATCATTCTGGCCTTCAATAATGGTACCTACATTCATACTCTGGCTTCCATTTTCAAATTTTAATAAGTAGCCATCAAGAAAACGAAGAATAACATTAAAAAAAGAGGGGAGAGTAGAGAGAAAATTGGATCAGGACGTCACAACGGCAAGAGGGATCATCATTTCAATTTAGAGCTAAATGCGTTCTTATTGTTCAAAGTAGAGTTCAATGGTGCTAGAAAACCCTCGGAGAATTCCAGTAAGATCGGTTCAAGCCTTAATCTAGACAATTTTGCTGTAATACAATTTGGACTACAAAGTGCATATATTAAGTTGGTGCAAAAATAATGACGTAATAATGTCGTTTTTTGACGTATTTTTTAACGTCAAAAAACAACATTATTACGTCATTATTTTTGCACCAACCTAATAATATATACATATATATATATATATATATATATATATATATATATATATATATATATGTATATATATATATATATATATATATATATATATATAATAAAAATCTTTTACGCTTAACAAAACAAATCGACCAGTAAATTACTGGAGGATAACGCGTTCCAGGCGAGCAGACGTTTGCTCAATATTAAAAATAGACCAACAATAGTGAGGAGATAAGACGTTCAAAACCAGATATCTTTTAAAAACTACAAGAGATTTATCCCATCCTGCCAAGAGAAGGTCAGCCCTCTACGCATTTATTTATTTATTCACTCTATACATTCATACAAGTTTAGTTAAAGACTTTCTATATATATCCTATATACTCCTGTAACGTGCGATCTCGCGTATCGTGCGACACCCCAATTTTTACTTATAAAAAATGATTTAATCATGTATCGCGTGTATCATGCCAGTTGCTTTTCTGAGAGACGAAATTACAATAAACTAACTTCTTTTCCTCTATCTCTTTATTCCATCTACTAGTTAAATAAGTTCAAAAAGTAAAAGACAATAAGAAAAGTATCGTTAGTAACGCTATACTCGTGGCGTAAAACACGTACAGCCATAAATAACCAAATGAGAAACAACTAAATATCTAATAAACATAAACACTGGAAAAGATGCATATTTACTATGTTTGTATTTTATAATACGATATTAATATGTGAATATTATATGCATTATTATTGGATACAGTTAAGTAAAACATCAGTTTTATTAAAATCATGTTTATTTAAAATACACCTGTACATTTTGAATACAGTAAATGGATATATAGTTTGGTCAACGGCATAGCCAGGGCCATCAGTACATACGTTAATTTTATATCTCATGTATGATGCGACCCCCTTAAAATTACCTTCAAAATTAGGTCTTTAAAACTTTCATGTTCCCATCTATCTATCTATCTATCTATCTATCTGCCCTATGTAATCGCATATCATATGAACTTTGAAGACGTAATATTGAAGCTCATTTGACTACAGTAAATGGATAAATGGTTTGGTCAACAGCGTATCCAGGGCCAGCAGTAAATACGCTATTTTTATATCACGTGTATGATGCTACCCTCTTAAAATTAGCTACAAAATTAGGTCTTCAAAAGTAGCATGATACACGAGTATATACAGTATTTTTATATTCGTTTTTCGATATTTCGGACACTTTAATCCCAATTCACTTAACGCTAACTCTATGCAAAATGAATTTTCTCTTAGAAAAATCTAAAGAAATACACAACCCAAGAACAAGAAATTAAATTATCGACTATAAAAATTTTAAAGCAACTAACCTTATCGACAACAATAACAGCACAGCCGCAAGAACTAAATTGCAAAGAGCTAATAATATTTATAAATTCATATGCCTCTCAAAAGAAACCGTGTTGCTGATCAAACCAATTTGTAATTATATTGGACATACCACTACATGTCTATCATGAAGACTCACGTTACATCTCTCTGGGCATAGCTCAATTAGGATTTCTTTAAGCATATCCTTCACTTCGATGTCGTGAAATGGTTAGCAAGCTTGACTCGCTAGTTCAGTTGCGACTGACTACTGAGATCGATCCTCACTGGGTGCCCCATATTTTCGGCCCCGTGCCACATCTAAGCTACCCTTAGAAATAAATATTTAAACACATATGAAAAAATGACAAACTCCATCCACAACATACTCATATAAATAGAAAAATGGGTTTATATATATATATATATATATATTATGCGGACCATTGTCCTCATCTTTGTCGCCATATTTGTCACAACGTTTCGGCCGTTGTACGCTCCGGCCTTCTTCAGGAGGTTGGAATTTCGAACTGAACCCTTTATTTCGATCCCTGGGGTAGACTGTTCTAGTTCCACGTGCCATGTTTGTCAGTTATCTCTTGCTAATTTTCCCTCTGAAAGTTCTCCACTGCCTTAACCGGGTATTGAACTCACACTCTTTGGGTTTGTCACTGGATCTAACCAACGCTTTTATCCTTGAGAACATCCGTGTATGAATTTCTGAAATTATAAACCTAATGTTTTCAGCAACCATTTTTACCAGTGCTCATATTGCAATTTTGCTGTTATCATCGGATTGCATGTTTCTACCAGAGCTCATATTGCAACTTTGTTATCATTGCTTTTCTCTGGCACTCCTTAGTACTGTTTCCCATATTGTATTTATTTCTATGCTTGGTCGGCTCAGGAGATTTTTGTGGCCTAGCATATGTGCTGATTCCTTAAGTTTACGAATTTTCCAATAGTGTTCCCTATCTATGATCTCAACATGATCCCACAGGGGGTGGTGATCTCCCTTCTCTCTCCATATGTGGTCAGCCACGCCTGATTTTTCTACTTCTCCTCGCGTTACAGCTTTCTGGTGTTCTTGAAGCCTTACCTTGAGGGGGCGGCCTGTCACTCCTTTATATTCCTTTTCCGCAGCTGCACGGGATAGCGTACACACAGTCTTTAGTCATGTTCTCCTGTATGGGGGGTCTCACTCGAGAGAGATATCTGCGTAGTGTTGTCAAGCTCTTGAAGGTTGTCCTGATGTTATATGGACCGCAGATCCTTTGTATTTTCTCTGATAACCCCTTCACATAAGGCAGGCAGACTGTTTTCTGGGTGTTGTTGTCCTCCTCCTCCTCTTGTACCCGCCTATCCCAGTTTTTGGGGGCTGCTGCCATGTACCCAGGGTAGTTGTTACGTTGTAGGGTACTACTTATACTGACCAATTCTTTATCTAACATCTCTGGGTCGCCACTTATGACTTTTGCTCGGTGTTGTAAGCAACGGACGATCCCTTTCTTTCCGCTGTATGGATGGTGGGAGTTGAAATTGAGGTACTGTCCGGTGAATGTTGGTTTACGGTATACGGATGTCTTGAACCCATGCTCTGTTCGAGATATTAGTACATCCAGGAATGGGAGTGTGTTGTTACTCTCTTTCTCCATTGTGAACTGTATCGAAAGTCTTATTGAGTTCACATGGTCCAGTAGAACCTGGACATCTTCCTGGTGTGGCCAGAGTATGAAGGTGTCATCTACGTACCTTAACCATATAGTAGGCTTTAGCGATATAGATTCTAATGCCATTTCTTCAAAGTATTCCATGCATATATTCGCCATTTTTCAGAGGGAAAATTAGCAGGAGATAACTGATAACTGACATCCATCAAACATGGCACGTGGAACGAACAGTCTACCCCAGGGATCGAAATAAAGGGTTCAGTTCGAAATTCTAACCACCTGAAGAATTCCGGAGCGTACAACGGCCGAAACGTTGTGACAAATATGGCGACAAAGATGAGGACAATGGTCCGCATAATGTAAATACTGTACATAATACCTCATCTCAGAAATATAGACAGACATATATATATATATATATATATATATATATAAAATAAAAATAAAAAAAAACTTTTCATAAGATGATGTGATCCGCAGACAATACTGCATCACAGTTCCTCAGTGTGACTATACATCCGAATGCTTCAAGTCAGAGTTTCTACAGCTGACCTATCATCATTCAGCAGAAAGAAACAGCTAATTTTAGCGTAATGTTTTTACGAATGTAAACAAATGTTTTTACGAATGTAAACAAATGTCAAACAGCCAAAGTGCTCCATTCATTTTTCCTGAAGAGCTTTACATGAGCGCAGGTGGCTGTTTATAAAATTAGCGTGTCATTCAACACTGCCCGATTAAAATATTTTATCAACAGCTAAATTATTATCCGTATACAGTAGTGTTAGGCCGTGTCACAACTCCTCAGGGCGTCTAGACATCTAAATGCCTCAAGCCAGGATCGAAACCCAACCGATTTGGTATCAGTCAGAGCTTCAAACACTGAGCTACCTTCAATCTACGAAATATTACATATATAATGAATTAGGTCTAAAATAGAAAAATATGTTCTCTCTGGTCCGTTGGCTCTCGATTCACTCTGTGACCAAGAGGCGAAAGGACGTCAGATCTTTTGACAGTTTTCAGGGGAACGCAAGTTCGATTCCTGCCGGAAAGTGTATATTTTCCTCGTATCAGATTTCTCGAATATTGAGGCAGATAAACGAAAGTAAAAAATATATACTTTTTAATAAATAAACATAGCGTCTACTCAAATAAGAGTATTCACTAAAATTAAAGTTTCGGCAATAAAAACATATCGGCTTAATATATATATATATATATATATATATATATATATATATATATATATATATATATATAGATAGATAGATAGATAGATAGATAGATATATTTAGTTGGATTGATGTGAGTTTGTGACCCTGGGTTTCACGTTGTCTGACGATCGCAAATAGCGTGAAAGTCAGGTTCACAATCTCACATCAATCCAACTAAATATGTTAGCTGAATCACTGATATTGAGTGCATATATAATATATAAATAATATTTATAAAAATTTCTTATATATATATATATATATATATATATATATATATATATATATATATATATATATATATATATATATATATATATATATATATATATATATATATATATTTTACACACCCACAAATATATATATATATATATATATATATATATATATATATATATATATATATATAATATTAGGTTTAAATTGGCAAGGATTCATCTGGGTATTTTCGGGTCCAAAAGGGTACCTTAAAGTAAAAATACAGTTGTGTTTGTTCAAAACAGTTTAGAATTTCTGTGTTATCAGACTTCTGTTTATATATATATATATATATATGAAGAAATATAGTTTTAACGCGTGGTATATTTAAAGTGCTTACTATCAGAGATAGAGTGTATGTAAATATAAAAGTGAACATTGAAGTCAACACTCAGAGGCGTGATCGTCAGTCGGCCTGACGATTGCGTTTAACATGAAACAGCCTTTCGCCTCTGAGTGTTGACTTCATTGTTCACTTTTATATATATATATATATATATATATATATATATATATATATATATATATATATATATATATATATTTGGCACAGATAGACATCCATGCGTTCAAGCACACATACATACGCAGTTGTAATGTGTATCTGCGTCTAATCTCGAATTGTTTATATTGGTGTGTTTGTCCGAACTAAAATGCGTACACCTGTATATATGTACTTATGTCTGTGTATGTAAGGGCGCCATCCTAAACGGACACCAAGGAGAAATTCACCGTCCCATCACCAAACAGGAATAAATAGGTTCAATTTTAAAAAAATAAATCGGTTTCTCTGATGATCACAAAAGCGTGAAACCCAGGGTCACAAAGTCATGTCCATAAAACTGAATATGTTAGCTCTATCACTGATATTAAGCGCTTTCCACTAAGTACTGCGCATATAAAATAATATATATATGTGTGTGTGTGTGTGTGTTAAGTGAGAGAGAAAGTGTTTGAATATGCATGTGCAGGAGTGGAGGCTTCGTGCAATTGATGTCGTGCTAATGTTCATCTTGTAAGATGCTGCTCACTCGGAGAATGGCGTAGTAGTTGCGCTAAACGTCTTAACTAGTGACATGACGAAAATGAAAAAGAAACTACTAATGAGACAAGGAGAGCGAAAAAGGAAAGGTGCATGAAAGGATATAACGAAAGAAAAAAAGGAGATATAGAAATGAGTGTTGAGAAGGAGACGTTAAAAGGCGAGAAGGGTCACAAAATGGAAGGAAGGAAAGAGGATAATGAAGAAACGAAAAGGCAAATTGAAAAGAAAGAAGGAAGAGACAAGCAAAGAAAGAAAGAAAGACAGACAGAAAGAAAGAAAGAGTGCGTGGAAATTCCGGATGGAATAAGACAAAAAAGAAAAGAATTAATGAATAGAAAGAAAGAGGAACGAAAGAAGGAATGAAGGATTGGAAAAAGAAGAAAGAAAGAAAGAAAAAAAGGTAAAGAAAGAAAGGAAAAAGAAAGAAAAACAAGAAAGAAAAAGAAAGAAAGAAAGAAAGGAAAACGAAAGAATGAGAAAGAAGGAAAGAAAGAAAAAAACAAGAAAGAAAGAGAAAGAAAGAAAAAGAAAGAAAGAAAGAAAGAAAGAAGGAAGGAAAGAAAGAAAAAACAAGAAAGAAAGAAAGCAAAAAGAAAACTCCATAAAGAAAGAAAGAAAGAAAGAAAGAGAGGAAAAAGAAAGCAAAATAAAAAAGGAAAGAAAGAAAAACAAGAAAGAAAGAAAGAAAGAAGAAAGGAAAGAAAAAGCAAGAAAGAAAGAGAAAGAAAGAAAGAAAGAAAGAAGGAAAGAAAGAAAAAACAAGAAAGAAAGAAAGTAAAAAGAAAAATCAAGAAATAAAGAAAGAAAGAAAGAAAGAAAGAGAGGAAAAGAAAGCAAAAAGAAAGAAAGAAAGGAAAAATAAAGAAAAATAAAGAAGGAAAGAACGAAAAACAAGAAAGAAAGAAGGAAGGAAAGAAAAAACAAGAAAGAAAGAAAGAAAGAAAGAAAGAAAGGAAAAAGAAATAAAAATAAAAAAGGAAAGAAAGAAAAAACAAGAAAGAAAGAAAAAAGGAAGGAAAGAAATAAAAAAAGGGTGGCTCAAGAAACAAACAAAAGAAAATGAGAAAAAGTTTCATAGATAGATCTGAACATTCTGAGATGGATATATAGATAAATTGACGGATAGATATAAACAGAATAAGAAAGAAAGAAAGAAAGAAAGAAAAGAAAGAAAAACGTGAGAAGAGAAAAAATGTCATTCAGAATGAAGGAAATGTAATAACGAGACTAAGTGAAGAAAGAAACAAAGAAAATAAACCAGGAAGAATGAAATGAAAGAAAGAAAGAAAGAGAGAGAGAGTGAATGAAAGAGATGAAGAAATAAAGAGAGGGAGAAAGAAAGAATGAAATGACGAAAGAAAGAATAAAAGAGAGGAAGAAAAAGAGAAAGAAAAAAAAACCTAACCGGTTAACCATAACAACATCCGCTAAATTCTTACTTTAATAAATAAAAGCACAAAGTTTTCCTATATTCATATTTCTTAAACTTTCTACTTCCTGGCACAAGGCTAAATATATGCAGCACCCACTGAAAATCGAACTCACTAGTAATCTAAAGTAAACGCTCGTGTGTGCTATACGGATTCGTCAGACACAAGGCCAAAATTGAGAGCACTTTTATTTAAAGATCGACTATACTCTCAGTTGTAATAATTAATCCCCCGTTAGAGTTTTATTTTCATATTTACTAAATTTAGTGTAGTTTGGCACAAGGATAGGCTATGCGAGTGAGGGTCGAACTCATATCTGTGATAATGGCTTTGGCGACGGACTCTCTGTCTAATGCTCCACGGTGTAGAGCTCTCGGCGTTTTCTATTATTAGTTCAGCTCGTGAGACGATCAAACATCTGAGGCGATTGAAGTCATAGCGACCAGTTAAGAAGATGAGTTTACAACTAAAACAAGGATTGGTGTTGTGTGGCAGGTTCGATGCGCAAAGTAAATGATACGGAATGGAAGTAAAATGGAAAAGAAAGAAAGAAAGAAAGAAAGTGATAGATAGATAGATAGATAGATAGATAGATAGATAGATAGATAGATAGATTAGGCAAGTATAGATAGATAGATAGATAGATAGATAGATAGATAGATAGATAGATAGATAGATAGATAGATAGATTAGGCAAGTATAGATAGATAGATAGATAGATAGATAGATAGATAGATAGATAGATAGATAGATTAGGCAAGTATAGATAGATAGATAGATAGATAGATAGATAGATAGATCTGAAAGGACTGACAGAAAGAAAGAAAGAAAGAAAGAAAGAAAGAAAGAAAGAAATAGATAGATAGATAGATAGATAGATAGATAGATAGATAGATCTGAAGGGACTGACAGAAAGAAAGAAAGAAAGAAAGAAAGAAAGAAAGAAAGAAAGAAAGAAAGAAAGAAAGAAAGAAATAAATAAAGCGATAGATAAATCTGAAGGGACTGACAGATAGATAGATAGATAGATAGATAGATAGATAGATAGATAGATAGATCTGAAGAGGGGAGAAAGAAAGAAAGAAACAAATAAATAAATAAAGAAAGAAAGAAAGAAAGAAAGAAAGAAAGAAAGAAAGCGATAGATAGATCTGAGGGGAGGGAAAGAAAGAAAGAAAGAAAGAAACAAACAAACAAACAACGAAGTAAAGAAATAGATAGATAGATAGATAGATAGATAGATAGATAGATAGATAGATAGATAGATAGATAGATAGATAGAACAGACTGGGATAGATATGATCTGACTGACATTAAAAAGTTAGGTAGGTAGAAAGAAGATGTAAAATAAAGAAAAGAAAGCAACGAAGCATTTACAAGTGAGAAACAAACGAAGAAAAAGAAAAAAAGAAAGAAAGAAGATTTCGCGTTCAAGAAGTGAAGATAATTCGAAAAAATGAAAATGAAAGAAAAAAGAAAGAAAAACGCACAATAATTAATCACGAGTAGACAGAAAGAAAGAAAGAAAGAAAGAAAGAAAGAAAGAAAGAAAGAAAGAAAGAAAGCACTAGTACAAAGAGAAGCAAATGAAATGGCAAGGAATTAATGGCGGAAAACAGACAGGTATCAAGTTCATTGACACTCAATTGATTGGTCGCCTTAGATACCCGACAACACAGCAGGGAGTCAGTCGGATAAAATCGAAAAAGCTAACAAAAACGAAACCAACGAAACGAAACAAAAAAAAAACAAACAAAAACACTGCAAGCAAATGTCGGAAAACAAGGGAAAGAGACAGACAGGCAGAGAAAACATGCGGACAGGCAGACACAACGCGAAGATTGTCTGATAATAAAGATGAAAACAAAAGCCCATTTGATATCCCGCCATTTGCGGAACATATGGATTCAGACAGACACACTTGTAGGCTTCCGTTACTACGACAGGGAAATGCAAGTAACTGAAATCGCGTATGCACGGGCCCAGCCTAGTGTCCCAAGTATGCAACACAGAACGAATTGCGGGGCATGCGTAAATAGATGCACCCACGAGCCAAACAGCGAGAACTGCCGGTAGAAATTATTGAACGAGTAATGCGACGCGCTGGAGGGAAGAAAAACAAACAAACAAACAAACAAACAAACAAAAAAACAAAAAACGTACGAGCGATATGCGCTTTGCAATGGCAGGCTATAAATATGCTCTGTTTTTGAAGACGTTAGGTGCAGTTGCATATATAGATACCCCAGGTTAGCTTCGTAGAGCGAAATAAAGGACAAAACTGGCAGAGACAGAGAGAACAAAGAAAAGCTATATTTACGTAAGATTGAAGACGTCGGGAAACTATTGGATTTAAAAGCACGCATCTACTTAGAGACGCGATATTTAATTGCATAAATATGGAGGCACACAGACAGTCAATACTGAAATGAGAAAAAAGGAGTCACACAAGCAAACAATGAATATACAGGGTGAATCAAAATTATATTAAATCTAGCGTGAGAGGAATTATTTATTCAGAGTTTACTGAACATTCTCCATCTGTCCACCAGCAAAAACCAGCGATCAACAGTACAATTTAGTGCCTTGACACACATTTCAAGGGGAATATTTGATATTACGCCTTTTATTCTCTCCTTGTGTGCTTCGATGTCTCTAACATTTTTTGCTATACACGCTATCCTTTATCGTACCCCACAACCAGAAGTCACAGAGTGTAAATGGCCGATATTTCTTTACAACTCCAACAGTGACTGCAAATGCTTGCTTAAAAATGCTGCAAGAGTTTGCCATTGATAACATACGCCTACAAAACAAACAGGCTGGATATTCCCAACAGCATGGTGCACCGCCTCATTTTACCCGTAATGTTCGCGCTTGTATCAAAGTTTTCCAAAGTGTTGGATAGGACATGGCGGACCGTTGATATGAACACCACACTCCCTGATATGACACCCTTATTTGAAACCCTCTCAATATAATTTTGACTCATCCTCTCATACTAGTGTTAACATAATTTTGAGCCACCCTGTATATAAAGGGTGTTTCATTAAGATGGGTCAAAATCAGCAGTAAATAAATCAGTGTTATTGATGAAAAAGTATTTATTTCTCAATTGGATCACGTGCATATAAGACGCTAGAAGCGAAAATCGCACCGCATCTCATGACGTCACACATGACCACACGAGAGTGAATTGGAGAAGTATGCAGTATGGGATGCCGTTGGCATAAACCAATGGTTTCTGTTACCAATTATAGACATTTAATAATATTTGTAGAGATGCCATAATTGTTTATCGTTGCTTAGAAATCATCTATGTAAACAATGACAAACTATCATCACTGTCTTGTCCGTATATTGTTTAATATGTTGTAATTGACATCTTTGATAATGGCTTAAGTAAGCCGAAAGCTTAGATTGTATTAAAAAAATATGGATCATTATTGTGAATTTCTTTCTTCGTTCAATGATAATGTTATTAAACTTATCAGAAGTTACGAAAAAAATTTACATAAAATAAATAGACAACACTTGTCTATATTATTTAATGAAACGTGTATGAATGAAAAGATGCTGCCTAAATACGCACAATATATATATATATTTATTTATTTAAGACATTTTTTCCTGTCCAAGGACGAATATTTTCTATTTTTAAATTGTCGTAATATATATATATATGCTCGTTTAATTAAATAACAATTAACGTTCCTTGATTATTTTCTTTATTTAATTTTTCACTGTTTCTAAGCTTTTTTTATTTTTTTGCTTCTTGTCTCTTTTTCTAAATATGTAATGAAGGTTACTATTTCTATCCTTCAATGGGTTTTTCGCTTAAAGCTGATTCCCAAATTCATGCCATTCAATTTACATGACTAAGCATCTGTAAAAGAAACCAACGTCCCATATTTCAGGAGAAAACTCATTGAAACTCTTCGCTTCACGCTTTGCGATCGTCAAATGTTTAATGGCGTCTGACGATCGCTTAGCGTAAGCAGACAGTTACGATTTGAATCGGAGTCCCTGAAAGCTGATTGGTTTGTTAATATCTTTGCGTGTATGCTGATGAGGCTCCCGTGCCCAAACAGCGACAGAAACAGGAAGGAGAAAAAAGAAAGAAAGAGGAGACAGAGAAAAAAAAGAGGCAGACAATTTTATACATTGGGCTAGATTTGTCTTGCTTTACTCACTCACCGGATATGGGTATGTCGCGAGCCTGGAGTTTGTAAGAGGCGAGGTATTAATTGTTTAAAACTTCAATGAATTATTCTATGGCCGTTGATAACGCATTGATTTCTGACTCTGCAGCCCTTTCATTAATCAGCTGTCAAGCACATAGCTCCTCCACCATAGCACATCATTGTGATTGAAGAAGTCTGCTCCACACTGTCATTCAGGGTTCACTTGGCGAAGGTGGTTATTCATAAAGACGACTGTTTGTATCAATTAGATACATCTAAGGTTTGCTTCGGATGACACCAAGCAGCCATATTACTACAAGCAGACAGGATCTAACCCAGAAACTTTGATTTGACAAACATTATAATTATTACTCCAGTGTAGGCGCCCTAAGCACTCATCAAACAAACACATTGCATACGAAGAAGGATCAATACGTCCTTTTTATTTGACTTTGGATATGAAATTTTTACTCTATTATATTCGATATATGTGGTTAATATTCACTATTGAATCAAGTGCATTGACAGGATCATTTGAAAGATATTTTATGTCTAAAAAGTTTATTTATTGACTTTTTTTTATTGACTGGAGGTTTATTGATATATTTACGTATATATAAAAGACACGAACCAGAATTTTGAAACATTTAAGCATGAATGTGGTACAGACTGTGACCGGTTCTATTTATGAGCAGTAAATTCCGAGAGATCACATTGTGTATGTTGGAAGGACTTTCAAATGTGGAAAGTAACAATAATGTAACTCATATCTTATCGTCAACTTTGAAAGATCAAAGATCGCCGAGACATTGTGATTGAAGACAACGGAAACAGGATGTTCTTTCTTATTGACATGGCAGTTCCTGCAAACGGTAATGCGTCTGTGAAGATCTTCAAAAAAAAAAAAAAAAAAAAAAAAGAAAGAAAGAAAGAAAAAAAAGAAAAGGATCTTGAAATGGAAATATTTGAAATGTGTCACATGAGGACATCAACAATTCTAGTTGTAGTTGGAGCCCTCATATTGATAGGAATAGGTTCCAATAGATTCATTGAACGGATCCCTGATAACCTAGAATAATCTAAGATTATTCACGAAATGAAAAAAAATAATAAACAAATAAGTAAATAAATAAATAATAATAATCAACACTAATAATTATCGTTGTGTATTTATTTATATCTTTCGTGTCACGATCTATGTAATTAGGATAAAATTAATCAACACTATATAATATTTACCGTTATGTATTTATTTATATCTTTCGTGTCAGGGTTTATGCAATTGGATAGGACAAATAATCTTTATAATTCTTTCAATAATATAACAGGGAGTTTCTTTTAAATAAAGAAGCATAAAATAGCATAGCAATGTTACTGCCATTATTTTTTTTTATATCTGCTGTAACATATATGGAACAAGGCATATTTAAAATTCTTTAATGAGTTGTGTACATCATATATAGCGTAAAGTATGTCCTCATTTCTATAATGCCTAATGGGTACATTAGAAGAGATGTTTAAATACAGATTGTTATAAAACACCTTCGTTTTTGACGGCACCGGTACACCATACATATGTATGTATTTCGTGTTACTCGGTCAGTTATTAGACAGTGCAAAATTAATAATACTCATAATTGTCGAATTTCTTTTATCCCTTAAACCAAAATAGAGCCATTATTTTTTTTTTATATCTGCTGTATCGTAATGGAATAAAATGCCGAATGATCTTCGGTGAGAACCATGCGACTATTTCATCCACATAGCGGCTCCATTTGAATTCGTTCTCATATTTATTAAGCGAAAACAGACATGACGAGAGACCCACATTCCTGGGGATGGCAGTTTCAACGGCACGTTGTTAGCAACGTGCAAACACAAGTGCTCTCAGCAAGCACTCTACTACAATGAATGCCTCTTCGATTGTTTATTTAGGGAGCTTGCTTAACTCACTGATTAGGGCATTGAATGCAAAACGAGCGACACATTGAGAAAATAATTCCAGAATGAATTATCGATCGACTCCCTCGTCTGGTGCGAACACTGAACCCATTCACAAACCTATACACCCTACCCACTCACCTTTTCGCATAGCAGTCGTAGTCTCTACCATTCGTGTTAGACTCGGTTATTGATTTTTGGGTTCAATTCTGAAATTATGTTTCCTTAAATGGAAGCCGTGTTGCAATAGGGATGCGATAGGCCGTATGCTACACAGCTAGGAAGCTGGTCGTATTCTCCAGTGAATGGAAACCTTTACAACCATTAAAATACGTCATGGGAAACCAGAGAGGTGGCAATATGTACGTAGATTTGGACAGGGTCACACCACTGAAGTTATTTGAATTTAGAGTTGAAGTCTTTTCATTATTAATTTTTGGCTAATCTTTTCTTCATCTTATTCTCGCTTTTTATCCCAACTTTCTTGATTGAATCCTTTCCAACTATTAAAATAAGTCATGGGAAAGCAGAGAGGTGTCAATATGGCTGCAGATTTGGACAGAGTCATACCACTGAAGATATTTGAATTCAAACATGAAGTCTTTTCATTATTCATTTTTGGCTCGTCTTTTCTTCATTTTTCGAGCGCATCAGTTTTGTGCCCTTGTGCCCGATCAATCCTGTTTTAACAGATAACTGCTTTTGTGAATGCACACCCACCATTTTTATCACTTACGCCATGGAAACCGAAACAAATATTTCCCTCCACAATGGCGACCCCCTCCATTACCCTATCAACCAGATAGTAGTCCTTCATTTGATCATTGCTAGTGTACTAAACTGCTTCGTCATTGATCTAGGGTTCATGCCTAAGATGGTGTTTTTTTTTTTTTTTTCTGAAATAAAACAGTTGTACGACGTGCCTGGGGTTAGAACGGTAGGTGCTAATCTAGCCCTCAAATCGCCAGGGGAGTGTGTTCGATTGCCACAAATGTCCTACAGGTTTTCGTGTTGGGTGTATCAAAGCCAACATTAGCAAATAACGATTGCTTTATCATTCTTTGGTTGGGTAATTAAGACACATCAACCGTTTATGGGTCATTTAAGGGCGAAATACGTTTTGTGTTAAAGGCTAAAATAATAAAATAAAGAAAACGATAAAAAGATTCGGTTTAACTTTTGGATTCAAAACTATATTTATGCAACCATTCTCTCTCTACCTCAATATATATATATATATATATATATATATATATATGTGTGTGTGTGTGTGTGTGTGTCTCTCTCTCTATATATATAAAAGTGAACATTGAAATCAACACTCAGAGGCGACAAGCTGTTTCATGCTCTCTCTCTCTCTCTGTATATATATATATATATATATATATATATATATATATATATATATATATATATATATATATATATATATATATATATATATATATATATATATACTCGACTCTCCCCCGTCGAAATTCGACGTATGAGGGTCAAGCAGATCAGTTCCTAGGAAATCGACAGCCCGACAACAGCACATGGGATTTGATTATAGTGGTGAAGGTTTCGTGCAGGACCATCCACACTTTTTGAAGGGCCGAATACAGAGACCTGGTGCACTACTATTTTATATATATATATATATATATATATATATATATATATATATATATATATATATATATATATATATATATATATATATGTATGTATGTATGTATATACATACATTCAACACCATCACTTGACAAAACATCATTTTATAACATTTTCATGTCATAATTTATCGAATAAATGATTATATATATATATATATATATATATATATATATATATACAGGACATAAAAGTTCAGGACTCTATGTATTTAACCTATATAAATATATTTCTCTGAATTTAATTAATAATTATTTAATTCAAATCTCTTTGGTTTTTAACTTAAATTTCTTGGTTGATTATGCAAAAAGCTTACACTAATGTACATTTAATTTTTTTTAAAATTTTTCCGTTAATTTCGAAAAACCTTTTTAAAAATGTTCTGAACCAGGCACTTTTTTTAAATATTAATTCCAGAATTTGTTGAATGAAATACAGGGTATTAACCCCGATCTAACATTTCTTTAGTTTAAAGTCCATTCATATCCTGCTAAATATTAATAAATACACTAAATATATACTCGAGATATAAATATGTTTCTCGAGATATAATTAATAATCATTTAATTCAAATTTCTTAGGTATTTTAATTTAAATTTCTTGGTTAATTATATAAAAAAAGGTTCTGTTCTACTTATGAAAACTTTTTCGCTAATTTCGAAGTCTTTTTTTAAAAATGTTCATTTTAAATAAAATTTAGAAATAATCTGTTGAATGAAATATGTCGGAATTGAAAATTTGGCCTGTTGACAGAAAAAGACGGGATTGTTTCAAATTCACACTTTAAACCCTTCCACCATCCTCAAAATGATATACTGAGGTCAGCATATCGAAATAAGTCAATACATTCTGCCTTTTCCTCAACTTTCTAAAGAAGATAGCAATATCTTTTGTTTTTAATGAACAGGACATCACCCGGAATATTTTTTTTTTTCCATTTAATTTGTGATTTATTTGTAAGTCTTGAAGATTCAGAACTGGTGTTTTTGAAAGCTCTCATGAAATAAAAATTATTACCTATGGGATTTTGGTGTTTGATATTCTTTTATTAATAATAATTTTGGTCTGTCTTTTGATATAGAGCTCTCCTTGGATCTATATCCTACTGGAAATATCATACGTATTACCATAATTATATTATTACTGTATATATATATATATATATATAAATAACGAGATGCGTGTTTGTGTCTTTGTGTTCAAATAATGACATCTTCTTATTTTCTCCCAAGTTGGCGTCTCTGAAAATAAAGAAAACAAATGTTAACGACTTTTTGGAAGTCACTCATATCCTTTTTTTTTTTTTTTTTTTAGCTACGAGAAATGACAGCTTGTAAAAAAATATAATAAGATTTCATTATTTAAACACAAATACTCTTCTCATTTTTTGGCTCTCGGGTCTGATGAAGCCATAAACGGCGAAATGCATAATCGGAGATATTTCAAAACAAATATACTTACATGAACCCTTTCTAATTGTCATATATATATATATATATATATATATATATATATATATATATATATATATATATATATATATATATATATATTGCAGTCTCTTTATATCTATAATTTATGTCAATAAGTTCATTTCTATATTTCCCATTGTTCATAAATATTTATCCTGGTTTACTATCTATCTATCTATCTATCTATCTATCTATCTATCTATCTCTGTTCATATCTATCTATCTATCTATCTATCTATCTATCTATCTATCTATCTATCTATCTCTGTTCATATCTATCTATCTATCTATCTATCTATCTATCTATCTATCTCTGTCTGTTCATATCTATCTATCTATCTCTGTTCATATCTATCTATCTATCTATCTATCTCTGTCTGTTCATATCTATCTATCTATCTCTGTTCATATCTATCTATCTATCTATCTATCTATCTATCTATCTATCTATCTATCTCTGTCTGTTCATATCTATCTATCTATCTATCTATCTATCTATCTCTGTTCATATCTATCTATCTATCTATCTATCTATCTATCTATCTATCTATCTCTGTTCATATATATCTATCTATCTATCTCTGTTCATATCTATCTATCTATCTATCTATCTCTGTCTGTTCATATCTATCTATCTATCTATCTATCTATCTATCTCTGTTCATATCTATCTATCTATCTATCTATCTATCTATCTATCTCTGTCTGTTCATATCTATCTATCTATCTATCTATCTATCTATCTATCTCAGTCTGCTCATATCTATCTATCTATCTATCTATCTATCTATCTATCTATCTATCTATCTATCTATCTATCTCAGTCTGCTCATATCTATCTATCTATCTATCTATCTATCTATCTATCTCAGTCTCCTCATATCTATCTATCTATCTATCTATCTCTGTCTGATCATCTCTCTCTCTCTCTCTCTCTGTATGTATGTATCTATCTCAGTCTGATTACATCTATCTATCTATCTATCTATCTATCTATCTATCTATCTATCTATCTATCTCAGTCTGATCATCTCTCTTTCTCTCTCCCCCTCTCTCTCTCTCTCTATCTATCTATCTATCTATCTCATTTTGATCATTCTCTCTCTCTTTCTGTCTCTCTCTCTTTATCTATCTCAATCTGACAATCTCTCTCTTTCTCTCTGTGTTTCTGTGTGTCTATTTCAGTCTGATCATCACTCTCTCTCTCTCTCTATCTCAGTCTGATCATTGTCTCTCTCTCTCTCTCTATCTATCTCTCAGTCTGATAATCTCTTTCTCTCTGCGTTTATGTGTGCCTATTTCAGTCTGATCATCTCTCTCTCTCTCTCTCTCTCTCTATATATATATATATATATATATATATATATATATATATATATATATATCGATAGATATCTCTTCAACTATATTAATCGTTTTATATCTCACTAGTTTCTTTGATCACTGATTTGTGGTTCGATCTATTCCTGGTGCTCGTCTCTAACCCTACAACCGTACGGTGCGCGTATGCACCCCCCTACCCCACCACCACCAGACACACATAAACATTGAACCGTATTTGTGTCGTATCCTGCTTCTGCTGAGCAGGGAAGGTGGGGAAATAGTCATTAACGGCTCTCGTGAACTGCCTTCTTTATTTTTCCTTATATATTTATTTGTTTTATTTCATTTTTGTTTACCCATAGTTCCCTGGGATAGAAAATGGCTAAAAAAAAGAAGGAATTGAAGAACTTCGCCCCCCCCCACCAAAAAAAAAAAGAAGAAGAAAAAGAGATAGCCTATCATCGTGGACATTATTCTCCTTTTCACAAAAGAAATCAGATTTTAAATGATCAGACCCCTTTCTTTTGAAGTGGACAAAAAACAAAACAAAAACAAAAAAAAAAAAAAGAACGAACATTTGGCGGCCGGGGAAAAATAATTTGCAACTCACTCTCTTGAAATTCTCTTCAATCCTACGGCCTCAGTACATTTTAATTTAAAATTATTATATTTAGTATCAGGTCAGTTCGTTGAGTTTCGCTTCGGCCGTTCAAAAAGTTCATTTACAACAACGAACGCCTGGTTTTCTTTGAAATAAAAAAATCGTCTGCTGGCCTCGTTTTCGTTTCGTCATCTGCCCCTCCATTAATTTGAAGAAAATGTTCGGATAAGTTTTTTTTTTTTTTTCTCCACTCACTGCAAAGTTTGAGAGTCGTCCAAGGTAAAGGCTTACTCATTGAAGCGGGGTTGCGTGGACCTCAAAGGAAGACATGAAGGAACATTCTATCCGGAGTGTTTTTCCCACAAAATAACAGTTTTTGAGAAGAAGCGGCTTGCTTGGAACGTTCTTCTTATTAATAGAATACGAAGGAAATGAGGACGATTTAACTCTGTGGATGTGGCGTGTCTGATCAGAACTGGTGGAACTAAGGAAAGTAGATTGTCTGAACTTTGATAAAATAGCGATGTACTTGCGACTTTTCGCCTGTGAGAAAGGGGTTGTATTGTGAGAAATATACAGTAAATCCTAAGCAATAATGAAACTTTTTTAACCTCATTAGAATCTTAAAACGATCGCTTTATCCAATCAAGAGGGAAAGATTCTTCACATTTCACTTTCCATCTTTATGTTCGCCAGACGTATTCACCGTGGTGTCACTTGTTCCTTTCTTCGATTGAACTAAAGTGTATGATCGTTGTCAAACACAGGGATTGAATTCACAATCTGCCAAGAAACGCGGTATATTAAAACCAATAAGCTATGTTTTAACATAGATTTAAACATGGAAATTTAAAATCTGGTTCTACCAGCAGAAAATCTAAGATATTTCACGAAATGACAAAATAATAAATAATTAAACAAATGAATAATAATAATAATCAACATTAATAATTTTCGTTGTGTATTTATCTATATCTTTCGTACCACGAACTATGTAATACAATTAATCAACACTATATAATAATTACCATTGTGTATTTATTTATATCTTTCGTGTCACGATCTATGTAATAAAATTAATCAACACTATATAATATTTACCATTATGTATTTATTTAAATATTTCTTTCAATACAGGGAGTTTTTGTTTAAATAAAGGAGCATAAAATAGCATAGCAATGATACTGCCATTAAATTTTTATATCTGCTGTAACATATATGGAACAAGGCATATTTAAAACTCTTTAATGAGTTGTGTATATCAGATATAGCGTAAAGTATGTCCTCATCTCTATAATGCCTCATCCTATTAGGCATTATAGAGATGAGGACATACTTTACACTATATATTGCTTTTATTAAAAACCTATTTTTACACTTTTCCCAGTGCTTTGACCCCAGTTTGGGGGTTAACTATTTGCTCATAGCTGGAACCCTGATAGGTATTACCAACCCGGGCCAGGGTGGACCTGGGAACACCAACAAGTAAGAGGTTGTTCCACGCGTCTCCAAAACTCCTGATCAGAGGCCTTGCTGTCAGACGTAATTTATCGTCTTATCCAGGACGCGGACGTTGTTTATCATCACACCCGGGACGATCAAATTGTTCAGTTAATTAAATAAATGCAAGGATCTTGAAAGATGTGGCATATCAAAACTTAGAGAACCCTAACAGCTAGTGATTCACTAAAGCGAGAAGAAGGGCCTAAGCATCAATTTCAAGAAGACAGAATATATGGTTGTTAGCAAAAGGGACTGTCTAACATCCAAATTGCAAATTGGGGATACCAAAATCAAACAAGTACAACGATTTAAATACCTTGGAATAATTTTAACAGAGGACAGGAAAATGTGACACGGAAATCCGAAGGTGCATTGGGATAAGGAAAGATGTTTTCCTAAATTTAAACAAAGTATTAAGAAACAGGAAAATTTCGTTGGAAACAAAGAAAAAAGTAGTTAACTACTTCTTAATGTCGAATATTTACATTAGAATAAATAAAGGTGCCTTCCTGAAACTAAGCAAAGTATTAAAAAAAACAGGAAAATTTCGTTAGAAACAAAGAAAAGAGTAGTTAACTACTGCCTAATATCTATTTTTTTTACATTAGAATAGAGAAAGATGCTTTCCTGAAACTAAGCAATATATTAAGAAACACGAAAATTTCGTTAAAAACAGAGAAAAGAGTATTGAACTAGAGAAAAATGCCTACCAGAAACTAAGTAAAGTATTAAGAAACAGGAAAATGTTATTAGAAACAAAGAAAAGTGTACTGAACTGTTGTGTGATATCTAATTTTTTTACATTAGATTATGGAAAGAATCCTTTCATAAAATAAGCAATGTATTAAGAAACAAAGAAAAGAACTTTCATATAATACCGGTTGTCCTATATGGCAGTGAATACTGGACAATCTCTTCACAGATGAAGAAGGGACTTGAGGCAACAGAAATGTGATTCTACAGAAGGATGCTGAGCATAACATGGACCAAACATTTGATCAACGACAAAGTTTTTGAGAAAATGGAAACAAAAGAAAACCTATACTTAACATCAGGAAAGAAATTGAAATTTCTAGGGAGCATAATGAGGAAAGAAGGCTTAGAAAATCTGATACTCACAGAGCAGATTGAAGGCAAGAGGGAGACAGGAACACAACACATAACTTACTCAGTGAACTTGAGTAAATGGATGCCGGAACAAGGTTTAAGAGAAATAAGAAAAAGACAAAATTTATTAAAAGCTACAAAGCACAGGAAATTGTGGAGAGCCATGATCGCCAAAATCCTAAAGGGACACATAGAAGAAGAAGAATGAACTTGGATAAATGAATTGCGGAACAGGGTTTAAGAGAGATAATAAAAAGACAAAATTTATTAAGAGCTACAAAGGACAGGAAATTGTGGAGAGCCATGATCGCTAACATCCTAAGGGGACACCACACATAAAGAAGAAGGAACAATACCCCAACACAAAATGAAAAATTATGTTCTTAACTCCCTGATTAAGCGGGTTTGGCAAAATTAAATAAGATTGCGTTTGTGAGATTTTACTCCATGCTCGGGAACGGTTGGATGTGCAGTTGGTGTAATCGATAGCGGAATGGGTAATTGAGACGCGAGTTCGAAATTCAATCGGGTTTGTTACATTCATTTACGCGTAAATACCCTTTGGAAACGTGTGGATCCATCTCCTCTCCTCAGATATGGATTAAATAGTAGGACTTGTTATTCTTAAAAAATCGTTAATGCAATGATCTGGCTTAAAAGTATAATTAATCTTAGAATCCAAAATATGTTTCGGTTTTAAATGACTCATGAAAGGGTGATAAATCATAAAAAACAAACCAATCAATCCTTAGTAATGTTTTTGTCAATGCAACAGGTTGTGAAGCTATATTTCTGAAATTTGCATGCATATTCTTAAAGATTCGTAGAACCTTCTACATTTGCATGTATATTCTTATAGATTCACTGAACACTACACATTTGCATGCATATTCTCAAAGATCCGCAGATCCTTAGACATTTGCATGCATATTCTCATGCAATCACAGAAACCTATGCATTTTGCAATGATTTCTTCATCGTTTATTGAAGGTTCTTCTCTGGCTTTACCGAATCTTACACATGTGACATAATTCTATTTTTTTTCCTATTCTTCGTTTAATCAAATTATACATTTGAACTGATGTACATAAATGCATACACCTGGCAAAATTTGGTGGGGGGGGGGCTTTCAACTGCTATACACAATCGTACGACATGACAGAATTATGGAAATTGATTCCTGGAATGGCAGCTACAAATCCAGCGAAGTCTACCCACAATTTTGATTTCTTGCCTTACAGTCTTTTGAGATTTGTGGTCGAAACATGGAGGCAACTAGGAAAAGAAACAAGCAGACGCAAAACTTGATATACTACTACTACTACTACTACTACTAATAATAATAATAATAAGAAGAAGAAGAGTAAAGGAGAAGAAGAAGAGAGAATGAGAAGAACAAAGAAGAAGAAGAAAAAGTGGGGAGAACGAAGAAGAAACGTGAAGAAGAAGAAGAAGAAGAAGAAGAAGAAGAAGAAGAAGAAGAAGAGAGATGAGAAGAACAAAGAAGAACAATAAAGTGGGGAGAACGAAAAAGAAACGTGAAGAAGAAGAAGAAGAAGAGAAAGTGGGGAGAACGAAGAAGAAACGTGAAGAAGAAGAAGAAGAAGAGAAAGTGGGGAGAACGAAGAAGAAACGTGAAGAAGAAGAAGAAGAAGAAGAAGAGGAAAAAGAAGAAGAAGAGAGAATGAGAAGAACAAAGAAGAACAATAAAGTGGGGAGAACGAAGAAGAAACGTGAAGAAGAAGAAGAAGAAAAAGAAGAAGAAGAAGAAGAAGAAAGGAGAAGAACGAAGAAGAAGCATGAAGGGAAGAACGGAGAAGAAGAAGAGTAAAGGAGGACAACGAAAAAGCGTGGAGGTAGAGAACGAAGAAGAAGAGTGAAGGAGGGGAACGAAGAAGAAGAAGAGTGAAGGAGGAGAACCAAAAAGTAGAAGAGGAAGAAGGAGGAGAAGAACGAGGAGGAGGAGGACGAAGGGGAGGAGGAGAACGAAGAAGAAGCGTGAAGAGGGAGAACGAAGGAGAAGAAGAGTAAATGAGGCGACGACGTAGAAGAGGAAGAAGAAGAAGAAGAGTAAAGGAGGAGAACGAAGAAAAAGAAGAGTGAAGGAGAAGAACAAAGGAGAAAATATAATAATAATAATGATAATAATAATAATAATAGTTGCAATCCCTCAATGTTTCTTTGATTTACCTGTAGCGAAACCTTTCATCTACGCCATTTCTCCACCTCTGAGTTGCGAGTCATGAACGGATCAATAGTTCCGGCTCTGGGGTCGACCAATCAAACAACATTTCCACTTCCTCTCTTCAAGCGATTGGTTGAATATGAGTCACTTATTCAAGGTCCATCCCGTGTTACTGATAATGAATTATTGAGTGTAAGGGTCCCTTTAAAAAGGAGGCGACATGATTGGCAATGGAGCAGGTGAAGCGGCGGTTGAAATGGTTTACAAACTGATGCTGAAAGGTACATCTTCATGACAACAGTCTTATTTGTCAACCAGCGTCGCATAACGCTGAGGGCTGTTATTAGAACAATCAGGGGACTCATTAAGGCTTTCCAACACTGACGTGTCACCAGCTTCCGACAATTTGTAAATTGAAACATAAAAGACACGAACCATTCGCTCGACAGGCGGAAATAGGCCCCATACAAATATTGCATTCTAATATTGCTATTGTACTAAAAACAGTCAATAATATGACGTATTTTTTTAAATTATTTTTTGCAAGTCTTTATTTTGTTTAAACTTAACAAGAATACCAAATATAGAAGACAGCATTCGTGCGGGGAATCAGGCAAACTTTTATCGACATTAGCAACATAGATTTCATGCGGCGGTGAAACAAAATGCACAAGTTTATGGTATCACTATCTGGATCGACTGACACCTGAAGAAGGCCCAAAGACAAAACAGTCGAAACGTTGGGATAATAGGAATATTGAGGACTAAAGACTGACTGTAAATAATAAAAATACGGATAAGTTCTCGTCTATGATATTCATAAAAAAAAATTTTCTTCTTTTTTTTTATTCGGTATCACCACATGCAAGGCATTAAAGCCACTAAGACGCAAGGCGTTACTAGGTGTGGAAGAATTAGAAACAGAAACATTCATAATGATCAAAAAGAGTAATCAGAAGGACAGTAGATAGTGATTAAAATTGCACTTAAATTTTTGCAGATTAAAGTTGGCTGGAAAGCATGGAGCCGGAAGGAAGTCCCACAAGCGAGAAGTGTCATAGAACTTGAGGTTACATCTAGCCAGCTCAATTCTAAATTGATGAAATCTCGACGCTAGTCTAATAGTGCGCTTAAATTCAAAAACTCTTAAGTACCATAGCGAACAGCTCATCTAAACAATTACGATGAAAGTACATTATTTACATTATTCAGACTATTGTCCTCATTTGTCGCCATATTTATTACAATGTTTCAGCCGTTGTACGCTCCGGCCTTATTCAGGTGGTTGGAATGTCGAACTGAACCCTTTATTTTGCTCACTGGGCTAGACTGTTCTAGTTTCCCGTGCCTTGTTTAATGGATCTCAGTTATCAGTTATCTCCTGTTCATTTTCCCTCTGAAAGTTCTCCACTGCCTTAACCGGGTATTGAACTCACTCTCTTTGGGTTTGTCACTGGATCTAACCAACGCCTTTATCCATTGTGTCATGTGTCCTTGAGTTCAATACCCGGCTAAATCACGTCAACTCTACAATATTGACTGCGGTCTACGTATGACTACGTCGATAGCTTATTATTATTATTATTATTATTATTATTATTATTATTATTATTATTTTGCCATAGTTGACAAACAATTCATGTCAGCCTGTTTAAAGTAGAAAATATTTGACACTGAGCATATTTTCCTGTGTTTATTACTTTCACTCGGGCACGATACGATAACACTTTTTCGATTCATACACTGGCTAGGCAGGAGATATTCCCGCAGTAGGTTGCCGGTTCTTTCTGTAGTAGACTGGTTGCCAATCAAGGCTATAGTCTTTCCTACTATTCAACCCATAGATAGAAGAAGAGATGCATACATACCCTTTCGCAAGTTTATTTTCGCTTAAGTGAATGTAATGAACTCGACTGGAATTCGAACTCGGCTCATCGAGTTCTCATTCCGAGCCGATATCCATTACGTCATAATTTTGCATAAATATACTCTTTACCTTAAAGCTTTTTGGTTCTACTGTGTACCATCCAAGGGTTGCTCTTCGTCTCACGTTGAAACGTGTCGCCTCAATAAATATTGAAAATGGATCGATCTAAACGAATTCGGAATGTCAAAATAACATGAAATAGATAAAAACAGTAGACATGGGTCCGGTTTACAAGAGATTCGATAACGCAGAAAGAGATGGCAACCTACTGCGGGAAAAAATCTACCTCGTCAGTCATGTATCATGGCACATAACTGACTCATATTCACTTACGTGACAATATCCTTGAGAAAGGTATGAATCCTCTTCTCCACCCCCAGCTGTGGGTAAATAGCAGGACAGAACGGGGTCTATAGCTTTGGATAGCAACTTGTCTACCGCAGAAAAAATGGCAACCTACTGTGGGAAAAAATCACCCTCGTCAGTCATGTATCGAAAGATACATGATCAGCTACGCGGGTGTATCACGCATGACACATAACTGACTGATATTCACTTACATGCTAATATCATTGAGAAAGGTATGAATCCTCTTCTTCTCCCCCCAGCTATGGGTAAATAGCAGGACAGAACGGGTTCTGTAGCCTTGGATGGCAACTGGTCTACCGCAAAAAAATGGCCACCCACTGTGAGAAAAAAAATCTGCCTTGTCAATCATGCATCGAAAGATACATGATCGCCTAAGCGTGTATTATGCATGGCACATAACTGAACTGACATTGTTACCGACCGGGAAAATTGACATCTGACTGTTCAAGGAAAACTTGAAAAGTAACTTCTCTTAAAATGGACACATTTTCTGATCGTGGTACTATTAAGTACCTGCTGAAAAATTAGGTTTAGCCCTCAAGGTCATCCATAGTGACATGGTTGCTACTTTAGGGGATGACTCGCCAGCGTTGTCAACAGTGCAAACGTGGGCAGCTGAATTTAAGAGGGACAGGGACATGAACACTATAGGTTTCATCTGCAAGCATCAGGTTATTTAAAATTAAACGCTCATGTCCTCAAATATAAAGAATCGAAGGAAATGCTTCTTTCTTTCTTTTTATGTGCCATGTCCTTTCAGGACGTAGGCGATCATGGTTCTCCACCTCCCTCTATCCCTTGCAGCTCTCAACAAGTTCCTTCCCTCTGCTTCCTCCCCCAGACCACGTTCTGTTATCCACTTGCTTAAGCCCACCAGATATGTTAGGCGCTACTTTACCTTGTCTCACTTTCCCTCTATTCGACCATATTTATTACAATGATTCTCCAAGCTCTTCTTCCTCATTATGTGTCCCAGAAACTTCAGCTGCCTCTTCCTGATGTTAAGTATAAGCCTCCTCCTTGTTTACAACTTCTCTAAGACCTTATTGTTGCTCGGTCCATGATATCCTTAGCATTAACATTAACATTAGCATTACGAAAAAAACAAAAAAACAAACAATGTTTTCCCCTCACCTTTTCGATAACTATTCCAGTCCAAATGTCGGCGACTAAACCGACTACCCTACTCCGAGTTCCGAGTGAGGCGGCTCGTTAGCAAGCCAGTAGGACGAAATACATTACCTAACAAAGGGCGGAAGAACTCTCTGAGTCAACGGCCAGCTAACTAGAGGAGATGTCTCGATAAACCCCCATGGAGAAGTTAACGGGAAACAACTCCACTATCAATCCCAAGACAAATCATGGTTAAGAAAATGCTTACAGACTCAAATATATAGAATCAATATTTACCAATTCCCGAACCAAGAAAATGCTTACAAGATGGCCGAAGATCTGGACATCCTGTAACTGTCACCGATGAGTAAAACATTGATCGTGTTCATCACGTTGTGATGGATGAGAGGCGATTGACTATAAAGCAAATAACCAATATTATTAGCATATCCTGTGAGAGAGCTGAAAATATTTTGCACAATAAACTTGGCATGACAAAGGTTCGTACTCGTTGGATGGCACGTCTTCTGACACCAGATCAAAAGCTCACGGACATGAAAATCTGAGTCAGACCGAGAGCTGGTTTTCGTTAAACGATTCCTAACTCAAAATGAGTGTTTGTTTCATCATTTTGAGCCAGAGACAATCCATACAGTGGGAACACCTCTCCTCACCCCATAAAGAAAGGCCAAAGTCGTTTCATCTACAGGACATTACCCGAGTTTTTAGGTTAATTTTCTGATTTTGTAGCAATTGGAGGTGTTGTGTGAAACTAACTCTAGCGCAACTTATACCCTTTCCTTATCTCCTATCCTAAATTTGTTAGAATTGATCCATACACCGAGGTATTTGAAGAGTTTAGTATTTACTAATTCCACATCCTGAATTTTTTACGATAGATTCAGGGTAGGTACCATCATTGCTCTCATTCCAATTCCAGATGATTGGTTCCTTTTTGGAAAGGTTTATCTCAGGTCCTATGTCTTTGAATACTTGGAAGAGGATGTTGATTTTCTTTTTAAGAACATTCTTATTCCAACTATGCGTACCTATGGCATCAATTTACCATCGCCACGTCATGTGTATATTAGCTTCAGTAGGGAAGGTTACCTGAAGAAGGCCAGAGGACATAATGGCCGAAACGTTATGTCAAAGATGAGGATATTAGTCAGAGTGTATGTAAAGAGAATAATAAGGAAGAGGAGATACTGAAAAATTAAAGACTACGAACCCCCCCCCCCAAATCAGTAACTTGATCATTAAATTACGGATTTAAAAAATTGCGTCGGCTGAGAACTTTTCAGAAATGTCTTTCGGCAACAATGTTAATTATTCCTGCTTTTAAATAAAAATACATTTATTTACAAGATTGTCTGTGTAATTTCACAATAAAAGAGTTTTTGTTTTTTGTTTTAAGGAATCAATTTTTAGCGACAGACATGCGTAATGAAAAGAAAAACTTAGTCATTACTTATAATGTTTGTTCATCTTGCTACTGTAAGTCCCGTGTTTTCTTAATAACATTTCGTATTAATACTCCCGATATATTCATCCTTATTGTCTTTGCGCCAAAGAAAATAGTTCCTCGAAGTCGAACAGGGAAAAGTACACCCAAGCTATTTCTATACGGAAAGAACCGAAAAAGTTCACTCTTCAAAAACAAGCGAACGAAAATAGAGCGAATAATCCGAACTATTTCTTGTTTACGACCAAGAAATAACCACCTGTGTTCAAACGGCGACGAAAACGGGCGATGACTTCGCGCGTTACACTGTGTTCGTGTGTTTGTCGAATGCTTGGAATGAATGGAGTCTGGTAGTGAACGGGAAAAACGATGCGTGGCGGTCGTGCTGATGGTGAGCGATGGCGGCAGAATGGGTCGGGGTAAGTGTTTATCAAAGACGTCTGTAAGATACAGAAGCAAGTTTTTTTTTTTTTAATTTTTTTCGAATGCCCGCTGTGCCTCGGCACGAACGTGAGCGGGATTTTGAATTCAGGAAATTGGGGAGACGAACATGAATGTGCGCGTATCCATGGATGTAAATGATTGGATTCTTGCCATGATGTAGAAAACAAGCTGTCTACGCATGCGCAACATTTAAGGGGTGGGCGCGTATCTCAGATTGTAGGAACGAGACGGCTAGCGGGCATACGATTCCGTAGAGCCCTGATTTCAAACGAAAATATCTCCGCTTCTATGAATGAAAACGAATAAATAGACTGGGTTTATTAATAAAACCTACGAAAATACATTCTTCAAAATACATATTCATATTGATGTCTGTGTGCGTTCGCGCACGTGTATGTGTGCATATCTGTGTGTGTATGTATGGTGCCTTTCTAAGCGCAGCTCAGATGTGACACAAGGCCGAAAGTTTGGGGGTACCCAGTAAAGGTTGAACTCACTTTTCAGTCGTAATTGATCTAACAGGAGAAGATTGTTAATCATTACACCAAGGTTGAAGTGTCCGTGTATAGATATGTGTTGTATGTGTATGTGCGTTGTGTGAAGCAAAGAATAGCTAGTATTTCCGGGTGAGACAGATGGAGTAGGTTTAAACGGAATGGAGTTGGTGAATTTTATGACATAACAAAACTTGATCGGATATCTCATTTCGAAATCATCGTAAATTTATATATATGCGTCTATGGTTATTTTCTTGGTTCAGGAATAAGTAAATATCGGTTCTATATATTTGAGCCTGTAAACATTTTCTTGGTTCAGGAATATGTAAATTAAGGTGCCATATATTTGTATCTGTAAGCATTTTCTTGGTTCAGGAATAGTTAAATATCGGTTCTATATATTTCTGTCTGTGAGTATTTCCTTGGTTCAGGAATATGTAAATATATGTTCTATATATTTGAGACATTAAGCATATTATTGGTTCATGAATATGTAAACATAGTTCTATATATTTCAGACATTAAGCATTTTCTTGGTTCAGGAATATGTAAATATTGGTTCTATATATTTCAGACATTAAGCATTTTCTTGGTTCACGAATATGTAAATAGCAGTCCTACATATTTGAAACTTTAAGCATTTTCTTGGTTCGCGAATATGTAAATAGCAGTCCTATATATTTGAGACATTAAGCATTTTCTTGGTTCAGGAATATGTAAATAGCAGTCCTATATATTTTCGAGACTTTAAGCATTTTCTTGGTTCACGAATATGCAAATAGCAGTCCTATATATTTGAGACATTAAGCATTTTCTTGGTTCAGGAATATGTAAATAGCAGTCCTATATATTTGAGACATTAAGCATTTTCTTGGTTCAGAAATATATGTAAATAGCAGTCCTATATATTTGAGAGATTAAGTATTTTCTTGGTTCAGGAATATGTAAATAACAGTCCTATATATTTGAGACATTAAGCATTTTCTTGGTTCACGAATATGTAAATAGTAGTCCTATATATTTGAGACTTTAAGCATTTTCTTGGTTCACGAATATGTAAATATCGGTTCCAGTTGACTCTTTAAGCATTTTCTTGGTTCAAGGATATGTAAATAACGGTTCAAGTCGAGCCTTTAAAGATTTTCTTGGTTCGGGAATAGTTAAATATCGGTTCTGTATATTTAAGCTTGTAAGCATTTTCTTGGTTCAGAAATATGTAAATGTATGTTCTATATATTTGAGACTATAAGCATATTCTTGGTTCAGTATTATGTAAATATCGGTTCAAGTTGAGTGTTTAAGCATTTTCTTGACTCGTGAATAGGTAAATATAGGTTCTATATATTTGAGTCTGTAAGCATTTTCTTGGTTGAGGAATATGTAAATATTGGTTCTATATATTTAATCTGTAAGCATTTTCTTGCTTCAGTGTTAGATAAACATCGATTTTTTATATTTGATTATATGAACGTTTAATTTACAATAGCATGATGCTTCCTGATGAAATCTATAGAAAAGGTGGAGAAGGACTAAAGTCAGGCTGTACAAAAGTAGGCAGTAGCAGCTGAAACGATATTTTTACAGTAAAACTGATCATTTTGTTAGGAAGCTAAGAAGAATTTAGTTGAACAATGTCTAACCAATTGACGCTTCTGTATGTCAAAGATTACTGGACAGTTTCCTCACCGATAAAGGAGAAACTTGAGACAGCATAGATGTAGTTCTACAGAAGAATGCTGAGAATGCCTTTTTTAATCATTTACCCGATAATTCCACGAAGGGCAAAGGTCTACTGGGAGGAAGAGAGAATGAAAAGACTTTAGAAGGAACCGGAAACTCAATCTTAGACGGGAAACAATGGATAACCCTCTATTCTTCATCAAAATACCGGGGAGTGACAACATATATATATATATATATATATATATATATATATATATATATATATATATATATATATTAATTTTGTTTAATACTGTTTATTATAAACAGCGCATTTACTTCAATATTTGTATCTATAAAAAGAATATATATATATATATATATATATATATATATATATATATATATATATATATATATATTTCATTTTGGTTGCATTGAAAATCCATAGAAATTTCGTTTCTATCATCATCGAATGACTTTAGGCAATATAAACTCCATAGACAGCACAACTCTCGCTAAATATTTCTGGCAGTTAAAGAATGGTGGCAATAAACCTATTATTACGTGGCATATTGTATCAAGAGCCAAATCTTAAAATGGGAAATGTAGTACATGTAATTTAAGTCTTGTTGAAAAATTAATTATCTTAAAACACTTACGTAAGCCTAGTTTATTAAACACGAGAAATGAATTGATAGTTACATGCAGACATAAAAATAAATATCTGCTCAAATGCATTGATCCAGATTAATTTTTAATGTAAATTATGTTTTTTTGAAGAACAATTAATCTCCTTTTATTCTTAACATAAAAAATTAATATTCTCATATGTATATAAATCCCGTTCATTTTAAATGCCAAATATCCTTTAAAAATTACAATATATTATATAACTGCGCCAAAATTGCTAGGAACCAGATATTTTTATACAAATTTAAATTACGTAACGTTAGTCTACACACAGCACCTGAAGATTGCGTTGCGCATGAAACTCCGTGTTGTGCTCTCGGTGAGGGATATCACGTATATTTATTAATATATACTTAATAGCTCTGCTATATTACATCGAGTACTGTTTTATTAACACCAGCACTATATATATATATATATATATATATATATATATATATATATATATATATATATATCACGTTGTTTTAGTAGATATGTACTTACTTTTTTGTTAAATATACAAATTCCAAAAGGACATTTAAACTGACATACAACTTTTTTTTTCTTTATCAAAACTCTACTTGAAGAAAAAGAGTTATTGCGTATGAATAAGTTATTTCTGTTAAATTTAATGGAATATATAATTAGTTTTATATTTTTAACGGTATCATGGGGAATATATTAGTACTTACGAGATTTATATAAATAGGATACGGAAACTGAATTTAAAACCAAGCACCGAATCTGTTTCATGCTATATATATATATATATATATATATATATATATATATATATATATATAGAGAGAGAGAGAGAGAGAGAGATAGATAGATAGATAGATAGATAGATAGATAGATAGATAGATAGATAGAAAGTAAGGTAAAAAGTCTGTTGGTATATAATCCAAGTGGATCCTAGCATTAAGAAAATATTAAAACTAATCCAAAAAAAAGACAACATCGATGTATTTTGTTTATACAGAGCAATATAATCAAACAAATACTTTTACTTCATATGAAGAATAAAATATTTCGGTAGACATTGAACGTGGTCGCCTGTTTTTCCAACCTGGCGTAGAATGGAATGAGATTAACAAGAACTTCATATATATATATATATATATATATATATATATATATATATATATATGTGGGGGGGTGCGTGTGTGGGGGGGTGCATAAAGTAAATCTATTTAAACTGGGTGGGTGAAAAAACCTGGATAGCACAATTTTCAAATAAATTAGCCTACGAGGAAAAATGTAAAAAAACAATGTATTTATCGAGTATGATTGATATATATATATATATATATATATATATATATATATATATATATATATATATATATATATATGTTGATCGGTTTGAAAATCCTTGCAAGGGAATCTTAACATGTAAGGTGAAATGATCATAAAGCTCCGAGATAATTTTAAATTCCTATAGTATGTATTATATATATATATATATATATATATATATATATATATATATATATATATGAAGAAATATACTCTTAAGGTGTGCTATATTTATGGAGTAAAGTACACATTATCAGAGATAGAGCGTGTGTAATTATAAAAGTGTACATTGAAACAGCTTGTCGCCTCTAAGTGTTGACTTCAATGCTCACTATTACATATATATATATATATATATATATATATATATATGTCCTTTGATTTTTCTTTTTTTGAAAACATATCTTCTTTATTGAAACATGTATAAAATAATGATTATTGTCCAAATATAGTATACATATATGTATTATTTCTGATACATATTATATATATATATATATATATATATATATATATATATATGTAGGTTTGCGCTTACGATAAATTGAAGAAAACGTAAATGTGAGTCATGGCGAACGTCGTCAGGAAAATTTAAAAAAAAAAAGAGAAAGGTGGTTGGGTTGGTTGGTAAATGGTTCCGGAAATGAAAAATACGTTAAGAAGATAAAAATGCAGATGGTTGTTTACGACCAGGAAGGCATACCACGGGATTTGGATGACCTCAAAAGTATGGAACAAGGTAAAAAAAAAATTGAAAAGGTAAAACTAGAATCAAATATAGGGAAGGAAGAATTGTTTACGTTTCAGAGGCGACGGACGAAGTGGCGGGGCGGAGGAGGCGCTTGGTGGTGGAGAGGATAGATATGACACGTGGCACGGCTTGCTTGGCGAAGGAAACAAACAAGGAAGAAAGACGCAAAATTGAGGTGAAGAATAACAGAGAAATGAAAACAAAGAAATTATTGATCGTAAAACAGATTTCTCTCTATCTCACACCATATATATATATATATATATATATATATATATATGCCTGAAGTGTGTGTGTGTGTGTGTGTGCGTGCGTACTAAAAATAAATATAGATGTATTCCTCACCGTTCGATGCATCTCTAAGGTCAATGCGCATAGGAATCGTAAGGCACAAATTGATACTAACCATTATGACGTCAGTTTATTTAAAACTTAGTGACAAATTAGTTGGACAGTCCATTTAGATATGGAAAAAATAAATATATCGGTAAAAAATAAAAATAGATAGACAGATAGATAGATAGATAGATAGATAGATAGATAGATAGATAGATAGATAGATGTTAGTAAACCATAATAGATAGATAGATAGATAGATAGATAGATAGATGTTAGTAAACCATAATAGATAGATAGATAGATAGATAGATGTTAGTAAACCATAATAGATAGATAGATAGATAGATAGATGTTAGTAAACCATAATAGATAGATAGATAGATAGATAGATAGATAGATAGATAGATGTTAGTAAACCATAATAGATAGATAGATAGATAGATAGATAGATAGATAGATAGATAGATAGATGTTAGTAAACCATAATAGATAGATAGATAGATAGATAGATAGATAGATGTTAGTAAACCATAATAGATAGATAGATAGATAGATAGATAGATAGATAGATAGATAGATAGATAGATAGATAGATATGAATAAACTATCAAAGAAAGAAAGAGATGTATTTCGGCACTGAGAATTCATCTAAACAAGTTCTTTTAAATTCAACCGACAAAGTCTTCTTTCTTTCTTTTTTCTTTTCTTCTTTCTTTCCTTCTTTCTTTCTTTCTTTCTTTCTTTCTTTCTTTCTTTCTTTCTGAATCTTTTAATATACTCTACATTCAAATGACAATCATGGACAAACTGTCCAAAGTTCATATATTGTTCTGACTTTTTGGTTTCTTTCTTTGTTTTTAGGTCTTCTCATTCATTAACAAGAACATGATGTTGCCGGTTTAGTTATCAAGATGCTCTTGGCTACGTACTGGCAATTTTTTTTTTCATTATTGTTATTTGTATTTTACTAATTTACTTACTTAATTAATTGCTTTATTTAAATTAATTGATTTCAGGATAGACGATTACAGGTGCTCCATCATGTTGCCAGTTAGTCTACTTTGATCAAATGTCGCATAATAGCAGGTTTCTTTTAATGGAAAGGTGTCCCTGCATGCTCCTCCGTTAAGCATCCCCGGAGCCACACTCATTACCCTAGGTCTTTTCCTTACCAAAACAACACACTATAAGCAATCAAAGATATAAAAATAAATCAGTTCAACAAAAAACACCTAACCCCCCCCCCCCAACCTTTCTTCTCCAACATTCACAACATCTCATTTTAACAGATATATTTACCAAAATTACACAAGAATATCTTGAAATACTAAAGAGTAAATTTAGTCAATAAAATAACCACTGACTTCGGAATCCCCTGCAACTCTTCTAGACGGTCTGCTTGTTTAGAAGCCCGTCCCTTTTTCCTGTTTAGGAAGTGGTTCCTGGTTTTCTTAGGCCTTAACAGCGCTGCTGTCATGATTTTTTTGTGTTATCTGTGGATGGTAGCAACGTCTCTTCATATTGCGTGCCCCTGGTTGGCAGTTTTCTGGTTGCTGTTGCCGACTGTTATTTAGGAACCTGAACTCTTGTATAGCATCTTGAGAGGCTGCACTAGTCAACAGTCGCATTATATCGGGGTTATTGAAGTGCCATGTCATACATGGAATGGTGTCTCTGCAAACACCTCCTGTGGGCAACCTCCAGCCCACACTATGTTGCAGTCCGCGCCAGTTCCCTTCGTGCGCATGTTACATTAGATGACCGACACCTGATACTACCCCCTAGGCCCTTCCATACCAATATATCATGAGAATAAACAACCAAAGATATAAAAACTAAACCAACTTAACAAAAAATATCAAAACCCCTTAACCTTTCTTTCTCCAATATTTGTGGTATTTCAACCAACTTCTGCAGTATGGAATCGTTGCTCCTCGAAAAGACTGTGGACCTCCTAGCTCTCTGTGAAAGTAATCGTAAGTCTTCAATCCCCTCCTCTGATTTTTCAGTTCCTGGCTATTTTCATCTCCTTAGGAAGGAATTTAATGTCAATATATATGCTTTGGGAGTTCATATCCCTGCGAGGTTAAATCTATCTATCTATGTATCTATCTATCTATCGATCGATTGATCGATCTATCGCTTTCTTTTCTTCTTTCTTTTTTTTCTTTCTTTGTTTCTGTCAGTCCATTCAGATCTATCTATCTATCTATCTATCTATCTATCGCTTTCTTTCTTTCTTTCTTTCTTTCTTTCTTTCTTTCTTTTTTTCTTTCTTTCTTTCTTTCTGTTCCTTCAGATAGATCTATCTATCTATCTATCTATCTATCTATCTATCTATCTATCTCTTTCTTTCTTTCTTTCTTTTCCATTTTACTTCCATTCCGTATCATTTACTTTGCGCATCGAACCTGCCACACAACACCAATCCTTGTTTTAGTTGTAAACTCATCTTCTTAACTGGTCGCTATGACTTCAATCGCCTCAGACGTTTGATCGTCTGACGAGCTGAACTAATAATAGAAAACACCGAGAGCTCTACACCGTGGAGCATTAGACAGAGAGTCCGTCGCCAAATCTTGAATCTTCACATCATTCTTATCTGCCTCTCTTCTTCTCAATGCTTAACTCAGTCAGCTATCACTTCTTTCTCAACCATTCCCCTTCCTCACAGGACTGTTGCGTGATAGAGAGTATTTCTGATAATATAGACAAGGCCATCTCCCTACTCCCATTTGCAAATATATTCGCGTTCTGTGACTTTAATGCCCACAATACCAAAGTGGTTTAAACACACTTTCACTGAACTCACTGGCATCAAACTACTGAACTTCTCAGTCACTCAATCTCTCACGCAAATGGTTGATTTCCCCACGCATTGACCGAGTAACACTGACGGACACGCTTCTCTTCTCTATCCCTTTTTACCTCTATCCCTGACTCATGTCGTGCTATGCAGCTCTGCCCTCTTCACAAATATCATGCGGTTGCACCTGTAAACATCTCCTTCCTCTCCCTCACAAGCTAAGAACCTCCTACTAACAGAATATCTTTCTGTTAGCAACTAGCAGACTGAAACTCATTCCGTGATGTCCTTCGTGGCGTTCCTTGGAAATAAGTTTTAAATCATCCTCTTCAAAAATGCGCGTCTGAGGTCGCCGACTGTTTGAAAGCCGGCATCAATAATTTCAATCCAGCAAGAAAATACAAAGTTAAACTGCATTGTGGAATAACATTGATTTCGGCAAATATGTCAGGATTTTCATGGATTTAGTTTATTCAATGTACAATCTATCTTATAAATCATGTATGTATGTGTATATATATATATATATATACATATGTATGTATGTATGTATGTATGTATATACGTATATATATATATATATATACATATATATAATATTCAGGCCGTTAGATGAATATAAGTAAATATAGTGTTTAATAATAAATGGAGCGTCTACTAAATTATGAGTATCCACTAAAAATAACGTTTAAAATTATATGTAATAATCAATGATTTGTTGAAATTGATATTTACTGAAGTACACGATTTGCTGAAGTAATATTTCATGCTAAACACAATCAACAGGACTGATGATTGCGTGTTGCATAACATAGGCTGTCGCTTCTGAGTGCTGACTTCAATGTTCACTTATATATATATGTATATATAAATCTATATATATATATATATATATATATATATATATATATATATATATATATATATATATAAGCATTCGGTTGAAGGCTCTACGGTGGTCACTTCGTACTCACGCTGGTCAAGTATAACTGAAAAAATATTGCATTAAGTAGAAAGATATGTAATGAGGAATAAAGTCACGTTTTATGATTTAATAGTCAACCCAACTTCATTACATATATATATATATATACATATATATATATATACATATATATATATATATATATATATATATATATATATATATACATATATATATATATATATATTTACAAATATATATATATGTAAGTATATATATATATATATATATATGCATATATATATGTAAGTATATGTATATGCATATATATAAGTATATATGTATGCATATATATGTAAGTACATATATATCCATATATATGTAAGTATATATATAAATATATACATGTAACTATATATATGTGTATGGGTATATATATGTACTTATATATATACATATATATATGCATGTATATATGTAAATATACATATATGCATATATATATATATGTATATATATGCATATATATGCAAGTATATATATATATGTATACATATGTTAGTATATAGATGCACATATATGGAAGTATATATATGCATATTTATATGTATATATATATATGTATATATATGCTTATATGTATATGTATATATACTTATATATATTTATATAGGTATATGTATATATATACAGATATCTATGTATATATACATATATATACACACTTATATATGCATATAATTATACATATATTTATGCATATGTATATATACATATATGTGCAGATATATACACATATTTATAAATATATGTACACACACATATAGAAGTATATGTATAAAGAAATATAAATATATATATTTATGTATATACATATACATATATACAGACGCGTATATATACATAGAAATATCCACATATGTGCTTATATACACTTACATCTATGCCTATGTACATATATATATATATATATATATATATATATATATGCATATATCTATATATACATCTATATACATAGACAAGAAAGAGTAAGACTGAAATCTGTATAGATGTAAAGGTACTAATCAGTCGAAAGTGAAAGTGAAAGTGAAAGTGAAATTAAAAGTATGACACTCACGTTTTTAGCATGTTGCGGCATTAGAAAAGCAGGCTCTTTATCAATTTTATAATGCTTTACGCTATTGACCATTATGGCGATAGGCAAAAGACGCTAGCGCATTTAGCCGTTTACGATTGGCTGTCTACTACAGATTCATCAACCTTCCGGTTGCAGATAAGGACGTGCAACTGTCTCGTGACGCGCCCCTTCTCATGAAAGTGAGGGAAGTCATTCATATACGGGTACACGGATAGCGATTCAGCTAAACATAGAAAGTGAAATTGATAAATATAAACAGACTGGAGTATATGTGAAGCCCATCCCTGTCGGCTGAATGAGTTCAGCTGCTCTGCCCTGAATCAGGTTCGAATTCCTTACACTGGCTAAATAGAACTCCCCTTACCTAACCCTTATACCTAACTGTAACCTATGAATACGACAAAGTTCGATACAGATATGTACATTATCTATCTATCTATCTATCTATCTATCTATCTATCTATCTATCTATCTATCTATCTATCTATCTGTTTGACGTCTGTTACTGTCATTGATTTCAAACTTACGTGTCATGATCCATTTATGGAAAATAATTTCTTAATTTTTACTTTTTCCCTTAGTTTGAACTTAACGTTGGTCATATTTCATTGATTGATCTAAGTAAAGTCCCAAAACCTTATACCCACGCACCTCTTTTCTTTTCCTTTTTTTTTTCCTAAGAGGCGACAGACTCTTTCATGCTAAAGGGACGATTGCTTTTCGCAGGAAACACTCTGTTGCCTCTGAGTGTTGACTTCAATATCCACTTTTATGTACACACACAAACAAACATAATTTCTGAAAGATTGAGGTCAATCTGAAATATCAAATATATATAATTAAATAAATACTTTCATAAAAAACATTATTATTATTTTTCTAATTTGCAACTTTTTCCTTACATATATATATATATATATATCAGTTGGTTAATAAAACAAGGAAAATAATTTTAAAGCTCTGAATAGCTATTATAACCTTACTTCGTTGTCAAGTTTTTTTTTAATTTTTCCTATACTTGTGTTTTGATTGGTCAATCTAGCTTTTGTAACAACGTTTTCCCCTTGCGAAGGATCGTTAATTAATTTGAAACTTTTAAAACCATTTATTTTGCATTTAACATCATCACTTGATAAGACACCGGAGGTGTTGAAACAAAATGGCTATTTTTGTAGTGATTTTATAACATATTTATGCTATAATTTTTAAATAAATAATTATATCTGCTCCACTCTGTATTGAACACTCTTTTAAGAATAGTAATTGTTGTTTATTGGAATTTATTCCGTATAAACCAATCATAAACTTGGGTATATATATATATATATA
The DNA here is from genome assembly GCA_963932145.1 of Acanthosepion lycidas. Taxonomy (NCBI): domain Eukaryota; kingdom Metazoa; phylum Mollusca; class Cephalopoda; order Sepiida; family Sepiidae; genus Acanthosepion; species Acanthosepion lycidas. Next base: position 89,275,167 of record OZ010599.1, on the reverse strand, counting down.
TATATATATATATATATATATATATATATATATATATATATATATATTTATATATATATATATGTGTGTGTGTGTGTGTGTGTGTATAGAGTGCATCAGAAATCCCTCCCATATAATGGTAAGACATTAGCTTGATGAAAATACCATTGCTATTAATGTCTTACTACACTGTCTCATTACCACCAATACATACAGTCGGCTGTCTTATATATTCATGATGTCTGACATTGCATCAAACTATGAGTAGCGTATTTGGTATTATATTATATTAGGCTAAGTTTTTTTTGTATTTTTTTTTTTAGCTTTCACAGTTAAATTTTTATTTCCGACAAGAACCCAGTCTATACTAGAATTGAATAAGACTGACGAAATAAGCTTATTCCCTATATGAGGTGACTAGCAGCATGGCCCGGCGTTGTCCGTGCTTGATTAAAAAATCGCACGACTCATACAGCCATCGCTATCACTTGACTTAAAATATTTTTGCCCTTCCTTGCTTTTAAAGGAGTGCCCTTTGCCGTGCTGATGTTGCTACATGCCTTACTTCTTGCCTATCTCACACTGCGAATTTTTTCTAACCTCTATACTAAACATTAAATCTGTTACAAAAAAGGAACTAAACAAAATGAATACAAAACGATCAGCTTTAAAAAAAAGGACTCGTAACTGGAAAAACCGAATGAAAAAAGAATGTTAACAACAAATACTTTTTCACATCCAACCCAGTTCTGCGGAATCAGAATCAACGTTGAGTTTAAGCAAGCGAATGAGCCAATTGGAGTAAAGTGACGTGCAGATTTAAATTTTTCCCACTTGTGACGAATGCAGCTATCGATTTTTTTTTTTGCATGCTAGCTTGCTAGTAAACATTCGTGTCAGTCAGCTGTTGGCTCTCACGCTGGCCGATAGAGTCTTCCTGCCTATTCGTAGCAGCCAACTATAGGCTCTCACTGTGGCCAGTAGAAAATGGCCGCAAACTACACGAAAACTGCCGTAGAAGGATGAAAAAATCGATTATTTCCCCTATCGATGGGATTTGGGAAATGCAAATTCGGTCTTGGCCTTCCCGCTAACTTGGAGCATGTGCATGTAAATTTTAGTGCAAATCCATCGAAAATTGCGGCAGTGCATTCGTTACACACACACACACATCCTGCTTTTTATAGATAGTGACTTTAGTTTGTATTGTATATTAATATATATATATATATATATATATATATATATATATATATATATATATATTGAGCGCTTCTCTATGGTGATTCAACAGCCTCAAATCTTTTCGATAGACTGGGTGAATACGAACAGACAAGATAGAAAGAAAGAATAAAGTTACTGTGTTCAGTGAGTGAAGAATAGTCAAGCAGACATTTTATTTCAACCAACATGAGAAATGTTGTATAACCATATTTTGCGAAACATTTACAATAGAATATCACGTGTTTTTCCCCATTTTTTTTTTTTTACTGTTCTGAAATATTTTCACTGTCGAAGAGGAAAGCTATTTCGCCACCTGCTCACAATCTTTAAAAACCTTTGAAATCTTACGCTATACAAACATATCTTTTGCTTATATAAATATCTCCTCACCATTGCTTATTTGCAAGAGGCTTTCAATTATTGATTGTTTTAGTTTTATTTTATTTTTTTGTGGAAATTTTAAAACAGACCCATTTATTTATTCCATTTTCCTATCAAAGTTCAAAAAGAAAGGCGGTAATTATTATGATTGATTTCATTTTGTACTTATATGCCTTTATGAATGTAGTTTTTTACGAAAATTGTATTCGGCTGTTTTTTCTTTTTCTGATTCAGTCCAGAATTACATTTTATTCAATGCAGAATGAAATTTTATTCATTACAGAATTACATTTCATTCATTCCAAAATTATATTTTATTAATTCCAGAATTAATTATTATTCATTCCAGTTTTATTCCGAAATTCCATTTCATTCATTCCAATATTACATTTTAATTATTCTTAATTAATTTTTATACATTCCAGAATTCTATTTTTTTCAATGCAGAATTACATTTTATCAATTCCAGAATTACATTTTATATATTCCAGAATTACATTTTTTTCATTCCAGAATAACATTTTATCAATTCCAGAATTACATTTCATATATTCCAGAAATACATTTTTTCATTCCAGAATTACATTTTATAAATTTCAGAATTTTTTTTCATTCCAGAATTACATTTTATTCATTTCAGAATTAAATTTGATTCATTAGAGAATTACATTTTATTCATTCCAAAATTACATTTTATTCGTTCAAGAATTACATTTTATTAACTCCAGAATTATATTTTTTCATTACAGAATTTCAATTTTCATTCCAGAATTACATTTTATTAATTCTAGAATTACATTTTCTTCCTTCCTGAATTGCATTTTATTCAATCCAGAATAAAATATTTTATTATTTCCAGAATTACATTTTTTTCTCATTCCAGAATCAACTTTTATTCATTGCAGTATTACATTTTATTCATTTCAAAATTGCATTTCACTAATTCCAGAAATTCTTTTCATTCATTCCAGTAGTATACCATTCCATTCTTTGATAAACTTATTGTTTTAAAAGCATTTCTTTTCTTTTACAGACTATCAAAAAATAAACCAAAGTGCCTGAATGCTTTTTTTTTTTTTAGCTTTCTTTCAGAATGTATGCGTCCCCCAAGACGCTATCCTTGTATCAATTTTGTTGCTAATTTTCATCAAAGACCTTCCCGATCGCATCAGTTCTCAACTCGATATCTATTCTGATGACACAACTCCTGTCCTATTTGTAAGGCAGATCATTTCGACAAGATCAAATTAGTAGCGGATCTCAAACTTTACCTCCGATCTGTTGTCAACAGGGGCAAGGAACGGCATGTTAATTTTAATGCCCCCTAAACTAAATTTCTCTCTATTACTCCTCTGAGAGGACCCTTTCGAATTTCCATCGGCATGGATTATGCTAACTTACAGAATAATGACTCGTTGTGCTTTATCGGACTAACGTCCCCTCGTGACATGACTGAGAAAAATTGTATTGAATTAATTGCTAAAAAGTTGGTTCACAATTTTTCTAGTTAGAATCTATCTTAAATATTTATGTCTATCATTCGTCCATGCTTTGAATATTGCTGCTACATATCTTCCCGTGTAGAGATTCTTCATAAAATCCACAAAATACGTAATTTTATTGGTCCTGATCTGGCATCTCGGCTCTAGACACTTTTCTACCGCCATAAGGTAGCTTTCCTATGACTTTTCTATAAATACTTTCATGGTAATTGTTCCAATGAACTCTCCACTATGGTCCATAGACTTTATGAATTTAAGTTCTATTAAAACTCTGCCATTTCAAGTTCAATTTGCTTCTAATCAAAGTCATTTTGGGACTAAGAAAGTTCATATTGAAATAGACGAGTTCAAAATGGAACAGTCAAATTCAAAATGGAATAAGCAAATTTGATTTGGGAATCAGCAAATTCAAAATGGATTAGGCAAATTCACTTTGGGACTGCGCAATTATTTTGCTAAAAAAAGACTAAAATTAAATATTTTCATGTTAAAATAATGATATTTAACTAAAGTTTACTATTGAAATGTTTTATCTTTTAGGAGCAAGCCAAGAAAATTCATGAAAGGTGTATGTTTTTTGGATGCAACTTTCAGCGCTTAAAATCTCTCACTATATCTATCATTTTTCAAACTCTGTCTTGATATATGCATTCAGTATTTCCTTGCTGATTTTTCTTGGGACTTTCGAAATTTGACCTGTTGTCCCCGAAATCATTTCATTTTAAATAACTCTCCCTCTTATTCCCGCTTTTTAACACTATATACAATCTATCCATCTATTAGGTTCTTCTTCTTTTCTCCCGCTTTGTCTTACCAAAGAAAGTGCCAGAAACTCTAACTTTGACACAAATTTATCCGTTCAAGAACAACCTCTTGTAAGGAATTGACAGTAGAATCTCCGCAACGCTGCGCTCCGATTTTTAATTATCTGATGTACTGCCCGGTTGAATTTTTAAACCATATTTTTTTTTATTGAAACGCGCAGATAAGAGCGAAACATTTTTCTATAATAAATCTCCTTAGTCTCATTTCAAACTTGGCTATTTCATTTTAAATTTGCTACATCCCATTCTTAACTTGGCTATTTTATTATGAAACTGCTTAGTCCGAAAATGACTTTTATTAGTCTCAAATTGAACTTGACATGGTATAGAGTGGCAATACGTTTTCATTAATTGACAGTTAAATAGCTTGATGCAACCGTAAGTTCTACATTAATCGTTTCTTCACTTGCACTTCTCTCTTGTGGAGTTCTCTTCCAGTTCCATGATTTCCAAGAAACTTTGAGCTTCAACAATATAAATGTAATGTGAATCATTAATTTGTGTCTTCTTGATTTACTTTTCTTGCTCCTTAATAATGTTTCTCTTTTTTTCTTATTCGTTCACACCAACTGACCTGTTCATTATCTATCTATCTATCTATCTATCTATCTATCTATCTATCTATCTATCTATCTATCTTGGCTTGTTCATTATCTATCTATCTATCTATCTATCTATCTATCTATCTATCTATCTATCTATCTTGGCTTGTTCGTTATCTATCTATCTATCTATCTATATATCTATCTATCTTGGCTTGTTCGTTATCTATCTATCTATCTATCTATCTATCTATCTATCTATCTATCTATCTATCTATCTTGGCTTGTTCATTATCTATCTATCTATCTATCTATCTATCTATCTATCTTGGTTGTTCATTATCTATCTATCTATCTATCTATCTATCTATCTATCTATCTATTTGATCTCTGTTCATTATCTATCTATCTATCTATCTATCTATTTGATCTCTGTTCATTATCTATCTATCTATCTATCTATCTATCTATCTATCTATTTGATCTCTGTTCATTATCTATCTATCTATCTATCTATCTATTTGATCTCTGTTCATTATCTATCTATCTATCTATCTATCTATCTATCTATCTCGGTCTATGTAATCATTTCAGCGAAGCAAGTTAATAACGCCACTAAGACACGAAGGGTTAATGAAAGAATAAGAGAAAAAGGACGTTTGTATGTTGGCTTGGGTAAGTAATAATTCTTTCAGGGAAAATGGTTTCGACATTGGATGCTGAATGTCACTGCGACGTCCATTTCATAATGTGTGACGTCATTTGTTTACATTTGATACGCCATGAGCAGATATGAATGTACGTAAGAGATTCATAGATGATTCAAGTTGAAATACAGTAAATTCGGCCTCACGAACTGAACGCTCCTCTGTGGCCAAATCGGTTAAAGGCACATCAAGCTAAATGACGGTTCCGTATAGGGTACAGGTTCGAATCCTGTCGACGGACAACGTTTTTCTGTGAAAATTTCTCCGACATTCAGGCCGGTAAATGTTGTTTGTTATAAGCAAAGCATTTACTTAAATATTTTTATCTATAAAAAGAATGTATAAACATAAATGTCTTAAAAAAAATAAAATAAAATAAAATAAAATTGTGTGTGTGTGTGTGTGTATATGTATGTGTGTGTGTGTGTATATATATATATATATATATATATATATATATATATATATATATATATATATATATATATATATATATATTCCAATGTCATTTAACTCCTCTCTTTAAAACTTGTACGTCTGATGAATTGGATCGTAATTACAATTCCAATGTAATAAATTATAACCATGGAATTTTAGCGTTTAAGCCTTTTTATATATATATATATATATATATATATATATATATATATATATATATATATATATATATATATATATATATATATATATATATATATATATCGGTTTGATTAGGAACACAGTTCCTTAAAGGTCATTTCAAATCATAGATAATGTTCGTTCGTTGTAATTTTGACTTAGCTTGTGTGTTATTATTTTTGAGAATAAGGTTAGCTGTCTTAAATATTTTATTGTAGATAATTAATTTGATTTTTTCTTTATAATACGTCTTCGTGAAGATTCATCATTTTTGTAGTTAATGTGCATTTGGTTTTAGTAGAAAATATTTATGTAACTTTTAACTGTATGTTCAATATCATCGTTATTTCCTTTGGGGAGAAATAGTCTAATTTGGTGTTCTATAAGGTGGTTATGGAAGCCATTGTTAATTAGTGTCTGTCTTACATTATTGAGTTCTTCAAGGAAGAGTAGTCGAGACGATGAATCCTGGTGTGCTTTTTTTTAGTAAGTTTTATATCTC
>OZ010599.1:89251388-89261388 GCA_963932145.1 Acanthosepion lycidas | reverse complement strand
GAATGAAAGGGAAAGAGAATGAGAAAATGGAAGTAAATGAAAATGAGAATAAGTGAAAGTGAAAGTGAAAGAGAATAAGGAGTGAAAGTGAAAGAGAATGAGAAAGAGTGAAAGTAAAAAAAAAAGAATGAAAAGTAAAAAGTGAAAGAAAATAAGGTGTGAAAGTGAAAGAGAAGTAGAAGTGAAAGAGAATGAGAAGGAGTGAAAGTGAAAAAGAAGGAGAATGAGTGAAAGTGAAAGAGAATGAGAATGAGTGAAAGAGAAGTAGTGAAAGTGAAAGAGAATAAGGAATGAAAATGAAAGAGAATGGGAAGGAGTGTAAGTGAAAGAGAATAAGAAGATTGGGAACAGGATGATTTGATCAAAGGACAAAAAAAAGGAACAGATTCAAGAAGACCGAAGATGGCGATTGACGTTGCATTTCAATTTTTGAAGATTTTACTTATCAGCAAAGCAAGAAATCGGAAGGGAGTTCCACAGGTGGGAAGCGCTGGAAAAATGTTTGAGTAAAAGTGGTGGTTGCATCTAGCTATTTCAACAGCCAAACTATGAGACCGAGTTGCCAGTCTAGTAGCACGCTTAAATTCGTGCAGTCGGAGCACCAGTGTAAAAAGCTAATCAGAACAGTAGCCATTAAAATATTTGTAGAAAAGACAGAGGGCAGCCACATCACTTTGGTGAGAAATTGACTGCGGATGAGATGCCAGGCCAGGATCGATTGTTTTGCATTCTCTGGATTTTGTCAATAATCTCGAGATGCACATTAGAAGCACAAGACCGGATATGGCAACAGTATCCAATATACGGACGAATGATAGATTTATGATTGTCCAAGATGGATTCTGATGAGAAAAATTGTCTGTTACGACACAGTGAACCAACCTTCCTTGCAACAGACGTAGAAATTAACTCGATATAGTTGTTTCACTTTATGTTAGGGGAAAACGTGAGCGCAAGAAGTAGTAGAGTGTTGTTCTGGAGTTTAGCATGAGCCATCCTGATGGTAGATAGAATAGGTTCTCTGTCGTGATTAAATGAAAGCAGTTTTGTTTTGGAGGAATTGGAATTTACAAACCATTTCTTGCCTCTAGTTAACCACTGATTGGAGATTCAAGAGTAGTTGTAAGTTTTTTTTTGAAATAGCAGAAATATGGATGTCTCCTTTTTGTGCACTTAGTTTCCTTATTTATGATTTTCTTTTTCAAAAGAATAATTATATTTTTATTATGCATACTTTTACCTTCTCACATTTATTTCAAAATACGTAAAAACAGCAAACCAGCGTGCATATACTTATTAACCATCAAGTCATATGACACAATTTTCAGCCATACAGATTATGTTTTACAATCACACACTCACATAACGTCTTCACCTATGAAGCCAAACGTCCAAGATATGTGCCCATAAAAAAATTCTAATATAGTGTAGTGAATTGTATAAGTATATGTCGTGTTATGTATATTCCAGTCAGTTAGGTGTCATGCGTGATACAAGCTTAGGCGATCATGTATCTTTCGATCATGTATCTGACGAGGAAGAATTTTTCCCGCAGTAAGTTGCCATTTCTTTCTGCGATAGACCAGTTGCAATCCAGGGCTATAGAGCCCGGTCTGTCTTCCTATTTAACTATAGCTAGGGGAAAGAAGAAGAGGATACATATCTTTCTCAAGGGTATTAGCACGTAAGTGAATATGATAGTTTCGACTGGTATTCGAACTCGACTCTCAGATTCTAAAGTAATTTAATAATGATGTTATAATGAATTATGAATATTTATTTGTTTCGCACACGTATAATATCAGATGCAAGTGTTTTTTCTATCTGCGCGTTTATATAAGACTATGGATCGAGAACAAATGCGGAATTTTTTTGTTAAAAACGACGTAAAAACGGTCATTTGGGACAATAATCGACAGGTGCCCAAGGTACAATATGGTCCTAAATTGCTTTCCTTAGTTTGGCATATGTTGTAACCTAGGGAAGGTTAGTGAATAGAATAATCAAACGAAGGTTGGTAATGAACGATAATACTTAGGACAAGAACAACACATATAAGATTCGCCAGCGGCGCGTAGAAGTAGTCAACTGCTAGAAGTGAGACAAGTGAATTCCAACTGCAGGATATCTACCAACACGTGGTCAGATGTGGCACAAGGCCGAATTTAATGTGGCGTATCCGAGCCCGTAGGGTCGGCAAAAATTCCCCGTATAAAACAGGGTCGGGTATCTGTTTAATACAAGATTAATAATACAAGGTTTTCAGAAAATTTTACGAATAATATTCATGATTTAAAAATAAACAACTATACCTATCTAACTGCTGTAACTTAGGGAATGATAATCACACGAAGGTTGGTAATGAACGATAATACTTAGGACAAGAGCAACACATATAAGATTCGCCAGCGGCGCCTGAAAGTAGTCAACTGCTAGGAGTGAGTCAAGTGAATTCCGCAATGAATCTCCAAATGCAGGATATCTACCAACCGCCACACGCGGTCAGATGTGGCACTAGGTCGAATTTAACGAGGGGTATCCGAGCCCGTAGGCTCGGCCGAAAATTCCCCGTAGGCCCCGTATAAAACGGGGTCGGGTAGCTGTTTCCCGGGACGAGACTCTGCCCTTTGACATCTCTATATATCTATCTATATTTCTGAGATGAGGTATTATGTACACTATTTACATTATTCGGACTATTGTTCTCATCTTTGTCGCCATATTTATTACAACGTTTCGGCCTTTCAGTATCTGTCTATATTTCTGAGATGAGGTATTATGTACACTATTTACATTATTCGGACTATTGTCCTCATCTTTGTCGCCATATTTATTACAACGTTTCGGCCCTTCAGTATCTGTCTATATTTCTGAGATGAGGTATTATGCACACTATATTATTCGGACTGTTGTCCTCATCTTTGTCGCCATATTTATTACAATCTTTTAGAGTGATGGGATTTTTTCTTTATTTTCCAAACATGGTCAGCACATTGTGGCCGTGATCATAAGTAATGTTATTGTTGGCACTTTCTTTTTTCTCATATATATAATATAGGTGGAGTATTGGATAGCGGCTTAGATTGAGGAATCGGAGAGCCGAGTTCTAATTCCAGTGGAATTCAGTACATTCACTAACGTGCTAATACCCTTGGGAAAGGTGTGAATCCTCTTCTTCTCCTTCCAACTATGGTTAAATAGCAGGACAGACTGAGGTTTTATAGCCTTGGGTGGCAATTAGTCTAGGAGAAGGACAACTCTGAATTCAAAACCTGCAGAGGATCGTTTGGCCCTTCAAAAAGTGTGGATGATCCTGCACGAAACCTTCACCACTATAATCAAATCTCATGTGCTGTTGTCGGGCTGTCGGTTTCCTAGGAGCTGATCTGCTTGACCCTCATACGTCGAATTCGACGGGAGAGTCGAGTATATATATATATATATATATATATATATATATATATATATATATATATATATATATAATTACTGAATAAGACAAAGAGAGTAATCGATATATAAATATACAGATTTGTATTTACTAGACATTGTTTAACCTGATAAAAGGGTCACAAGCTTTGAGCATCTATTAAATGTCGACTACACTTTGGTTAACGTCTGTAGATTCGTTTATTACGTATTACCAAATGTTGAGTGGTCAGACTAACGGGTTAAATATAGAAATAAAAGAAGATAGACAAACAGATACTGAGAATTCAATCGACAGATTTATACGGTCAAGCAAAACTGAATATTAACAAGCTAAGATCGATAGATATCGATGATTTGGGATATATGAATAACTACTGACGGGATGAGAGAGAGGGAGAGAGAAAGAGAGGGATTTTCGAAGAATCGGAGACTGAAAAATGCAATGACAAATAGACGTGGAGATGCGAATATATTTAGTAACCACTGTACACATGCGCGTTCAGCTTTACACGCGTCTGTCTGACACGCTTACGTAAGGCATCGACAGTAACGTGTAATGGCATCACTGGAAAAGAAAGAAAGGAAGAGAGAAAATTGAAAGGGAAGTTGAAGGGAACAATGCAGAAGAAAGGCTAGTAAAAGAGGAAAAAAGAAAGAAAGAAAGAAAGAAAGAAAATGGAAAAGATAGTTGATGTTATAGGTGAAAAAGAAAAGAACGAATAAAAGAGAAAAGACAAAATAAGAAAGAAAGAAAGAAAGAAAGAAAGAAATAGAGATAGAAAGAAAGAATTCTAATCGTGATGGCAAACTGGAAAAGAATAAAGACGAACAAGAGAATGGATGAGAGTTGAAGAAGAAAATGAAGAAGAATAAGAGAGTGTGTGAAGGAATGAGTGAGAGAGTGAGTGAGAATAATAATGACGTTCGTGAGTAGTGAATGAGAGATGAATGAAGACGGCAGAGAAGAATAAGAGAGTGTGTGATTGAGCGAAAAAGAGAGAGGGAAGAAATGATTGAGAGTAAGAGAGGAATGAATGAATGGAAGATATTAGCAGTGAATGAGTTAGGGAGTGACTAAAAAAATGTAAGGGAATCAGAAGAAGGAGAAGAGATTGTGAGTGAAGAAAAAGTGGGTGAACAAACTAGAGAGAAGAAAAAAGAAGAAGAAAAGAAAATATGTCCAGAACAGATTGAGTGAAAAGAACGAAATGTAGTGATGGAGTAAAGAAGTAACAGATGTAGAAGAATAAAAGAAATAGAAGAAGATGAAGAAGAAGAAACAGAAGAAGCGGAATAATAATATGAAGAAGAAGAAGAAGAAAAACAAGCAAAATAATAATAATAATAATAATAATAATAATAATGATAATAATAATAATAATAATAATAATAATAATAAGAAGAAGAAGAAGAAGAAGAAGGAAGCAGGAGGAGAAGAAGAAGAAGAAGAAGAAATAGAAAACAACGAAGAAGAGAAGAAGCAGAATAATAATAATAATAATAATAATAATAATAATAATATAAAGAAGAAAAAGAAGAAGCAGAATAATAATATGAAGAACAACAAGAACAAGAACAAGAAAAAGAAGAAGAAGAAGCATAATAATAATAATAATAATAATAATAATAATAAGAAGAAGAAGAAGAAGAAGAAGAAATAGAAAACAACGAAGAAGAGAAGAAGCAGAATAATAATAATAATAATAATAATAATAATAATAATAATAATAATAATATGAAGAAGAAGAAGAAGAAGAAGAAAAAGAAGCAGAATAATAATAATAATAATCAGAATAATAATAAGAAGAAGCAAAATAATAATAATGATGATGATGATGATGATAATAATAATAATAATAATAATAATAATAATAAGAAGAAGAAGAAGAAGAAGAAGAAGAGCGTGTCAGCAATAACAACGGGAAAATGTCAAACCTATTTAAGAAACATGAAGACACGGATAAAATGGAGAGTGTAAAATGATAAAAAAAAACAAATTGTGAATAAATGGGAGAAAAATAGAAATAAAAATGTGATGAGAAAGGAGGAAGACGAAAATCGAAAGACGGAAGTAAGTAATTGCGACAGAAAAAACGCGGAATATGCCCAACTACGCAGGCGCAAGAACATGCACGTGCACGCATGCGCCTGAATATGCCAACATGCAATGATACATCAACACTGCTTCGAAGAACATTCAGACAACTTAAGTAGAAACAGAGATAATCAATAATCAAAGCGGCACATGCGCACACAAACGCATATATATATATATATATATATATATATATATATATATATATATATATATATATACACACACACACACATATATATATATATATATATATATATATATATATATATATATATATGTATATATATATAGAGAGAGAGAGAGAGAGTGAGAGAGAGTGAGGCTGAGGCTGAGGTGCTGAAATGTTCGCGGCCCGGTTAAGAAGGTGTCCGAAAGAGTTTCGATGCTTGATTATTTTATATGAAGTGGATCCCGACGAGAACTTTTCAGCACCCCTTCAAACAATGTATTGAGGAGAAACACATAATAATGGAATTGGTAACCTGGATCCTCATTCGGGCAAACTGAGTACAATCTTATATGGCGCTAATAACTTGGAAAAAGGCATGACTTCACATCTCCCTGTTTTTTAGGTCGGAAATTGCACTCTGCTAATCATTTAACACGCGTGCCTCCCCTCCCACACAATCACAAACACACATATATATACCACAAATCCACATATACATATACGCACTCACAAACACACACCGATCATCCGATATTATCTTACAGTGTTTAATGAATATACTTGCTTGAGTTGATGTCGATATTTCTTCTTTAATAGTGCAATTGTTCACTCGCCCGTGTATTCGCATGTTTTCATTAGGAAATGCACTGTCGAAAGATATTATCACTTTATTAAGACTCTCAACTGGCCAGGACGGTAGACATTATTTACATTGTTTAAAAAACAGGGATGTCTTCTTAAACTAAATATAAATATATCGTTTATTTTAATATATATATATTAATTAAATTAAAGTCCTTAGTTGTTTTAGGGACTTTCATTCAATTTTATTCTATAATTGAATTTGAATTTTTTAGCCTCTGTTTCTGAAACATGTTAATTCCTGTGTAGCGATGGAAACATATTTTTAAGTAAGTAAATTCATAATATATATATATATATATATATATATATATATATATATATATATATATATATATATATATATATATATATTAGGTTGGTGCAAAAATAATTTCGTTTTCTAACATATGTTACTATGTGAGAAAACGAAATTATTTTTGCACCAACCTAATATATCCTACAATAAAAATCGAAATTACCTCAGGTGGGTATAATCTAATTCAGACCGGCATAACTGACGAGGATTGGCATTAATTTTTGTCGGCTTGAATTAGACTCTACCCACATGAGGTAAATTCGTTTTTTGTTTTTGTTTTTTTTTTGCTGTAATACAGGGTGTCCTATAAAGATGGGGAACATTTTAATCAAATATATGGATTATGAAGATGACAAGGTACCAAATGTATTTATTACATAATTGATATATAAGAGTTCAATATATTATCTAAGATTTTGCAATTTCCTCCAGGTATTCGATATCTCTCATAATGTGGCCTCCAAAAGAAACTCCATACGTAATGGAAGCATACTTCATTAGCCAAAGATACATCGTTTGCAGCCCCAAAGAAATTCGGACAGCATTTCGGAAAGCGACAGGTATCATCCTGAAAGGTGATCCTGTCTGCTTTTACAGACTTCCATGGGACAAGTAATGGCAGCAGGAAAAAACGATATGGAAGTGCCAGCTCGTGCGTGTTCTCTTCGTGGTGGTGACCATCTCGGGGATGTAAGCTTCAAATCTTAGATATGTTGAACTCCTGTATATCAGTTATCTAATAAATATATTTCGTTCTCTACGTCATTTTATATATATATATATATATATATATATATATAACGGTTGTGTATAACATTTACCGGCCTGAAAGTCCGAGAAATTTTCATAGAAAATATTCGTCCTTTGTGGCCGAGCGGTTAGGCACGTCAAGTTAAATGACGGTTCCGTATAGGATGCAGGTCAAAGGACGAATATTTTCTATGAAAATTTCTCGGACATTCAGGCCCGTAAATGTTGTTTAATACTGTTTATTATAAACAGAGCATTTACTTAAATACTTGTATCTATAAAAAGAACGTTAAACATAAAAATGTCTTTAATAAATATATATATATATATATATATATATATATATATATATATATATATACATACATATATATATATATATATATATATATATATATATATATATATATATATATATACTGTGGGGGGAAATAAATATTCGTATACATGAAAAATTGTATTTTTATAAATGTATAAGCCTTAACTAAAACAAATTTTGATACATTTTATGTGTAAAGATACATTTTATTAAAAAAATAGTAATAAACTTAATTCTTATTCTAAAAGAAATTAATACATTTTTTTTTCATTTTAACTGATGAAAAAAGTATTCGTACAAAACTAAAAAGCATAGTAACTTAATTTAATACTTTTGTGGAATATCCTTTATTGAGTTCAACAGCTACCAGTCTATTCCTGTACGTCTCAACTAATGATTTGCACATATTGAGTGGTATTTTGTCCCATTCTTCTTGGCATATTGTCTTCAAATTCTTGATATTTGAATTTTCAAATATCACCATAAATTCTCGATTGGGTTCAAGTCTGGGGACTGACTTGGCCATTGCAAGACATCATCGTTACTTTCAGCTAACAATTTCCTTGTAGATCGAGCGGTGTGCTTAGGACCATTATCCAGTTGGAAAACCAAATCAGGAGGTAGCCGAAGTCTCTCAACAGAACGCATTAAATTGTCTTGCAGAATTTTCTGGTATCTTTTGGCATTCATCTTTACAGTTGGCAACGTGTTCTTTGGTAAGTAGGCTTCACCGTCCTTCCTCCACACATGATTTCGATAATTATGACCAAACAACTCTGTCCATAGTACTTTTTCCCAAAACAAATATTCTTTATCCTTATGCTCTCTAACGAATTTTAGCCTAGCATCTCTGTGTCGTTTCAAGAGGAGTTGAGTTTTCCTTGGGATGCGTGATTTCACACTGTTTTTGTGTAGTTCATTACTTATTGTACGCTTGGTTGCTTTAATCCCTAATGCACACAGATGTTCCTGCAGCTCTTCTCGGGTAACCTGTGGATTTCGTTGGATCTGGCGTCCTTTACCTTTAAGCATTATTAGAACATTCTCTTAAGACTAGAAATTGCAGAATGCTCTGATAATGGCTAATAGCGTTAACTATAATTACTGATAACATTACTGGAACATTCTAGAATATACTTTTTTCATAATTAATTGATTATTTTATTCTAATAATTGATTTGTACGAATACTTTTTTCACCAGTTAGAATTAAAAAAAGTGCATTAATTTCTGTTCGAATAAGAATTAATTAGGTTTATTATTATTTTTTAATAGTGTGTGTCTTTATACATAAAATGTGCCGAGATTTGTTTTATTTAAGGCTTTTACATTTATAAAAATACAATTTTTCAAGTGTACGAATATTTATTTCCCACCACTATATATATATATATATATATATATATATATAATTATTTATTTAGGAAATTTATAACATATGTTATAAAATCGATGCAAAAATAGCTATTTTGTTTCAACATTCCCGGTGTCTTATCAAGTGATGATGTTGAATGCAAAACAAATGGTTTTAAAAGTTTCAAATTAATTAACGATCCTTCACAATGGGAAAACGTTGTTCCAAAAGCTAGAATAACCAATCAAAATACAAGAATAGTAAAATTTAAAAAGCCTGATAACAAAGTCATGTTATAATAGCTATTCAGATCTTAACGATACGGGTAAAATTTAAAAAAAGAATTTATTCTAACCAATAATTATTAAATTATATGATAGCATTTGATATTAAAATTAAAAACTGCCAATTTTAAAATCCAAATTTAACCACTATTAAGTTTAAAATTATAAAATTACCGAGGAGAAAAGGTGAAATACATATGTTCTTCAATTTCTTTCTTTGTTGAAATTACGTTAGAATAGACGTTACTTCATCCGGTCCTCTGACAATATATATGTATACATTATACAATATGTATACATAATCCCAAGTGTGCGAATGGGGTCGTAAACTCACACGTAAAACAACACAAACACAATCAGATTATAATACATAAGCCTCCAGATATATTTAGATATATATACACACAAAAAAGCAGCGAGACGGAGAACATCTCCACGGCCCTTTATGAAAAAAAAAAAAGAAGAAAAGGGGAAACAAACACATACATACATACACAATTAAAAGTGAATGCACTTTCCATACACATAGACACGGATAAATACATGTACACACATCCACCGACATTGACCCAGACAATCAGATACCACAACCAATAAATATTTAAGACTGAAATTGTCATTAAATTAATGCTAGCCACTTATTAAAATATAACTT
>OZ010599.1:89201388-89246388 GCA_963932145.1 Acanthosepion lycidas | reverse complement strand
AACTTATAAGGAATAAATGAGGGTCAAATGCTGTATAGCCAAACGAAGTAAGATCAGTCCAAATATTAATCTGCTTAGTATCAACTTATTAAGCAACTGTTGAAGTCATTAATCGTAGACTAATTAAGGCTATGAGCCACGCCATCTAGCAGAGTGCTGAAGGGGTGCTAGCTACTCTATAACAATTATTATTTTATTTACCGTTTAAGTACTTCTTGTATAATTGTACCTATCTTTTTTATTATATAATTTTTATATAAATACTAAGATGTCTAGAATAGCCTGTGATTTTCTCTTTAGTCAGATGGAAGAATATGGAAAGATTTCTGTTTTTTATGGTTAAGAGTTTTTCCTTTGATCAAAAGCTTTGGCGGCGTTTTTCAAATAATCATTGGAACCTTTCGATCAGTATTCTGTTCATAATTCGATATTCTGGCTTTTTGTCGAAACTCGAGTAATAAGCAACAATAGGAAACAAATACAAAATTACTAGCTCGTGGTCCTTATCAACTTCGATGTATAAGAGATTGATTAAAACATCTTTCGAACAATTTTTTTTTATATATCCTTCTGTCTTACATTTTCATTCTTACTCTTAGAAATGTGTATCTGGGTGAGGCTTGACGAACTTGTTCATTTGGCTGCTGCGATTAACTGTACAGTAATTGGCCATAGTTACGTGTAATTGGCAGAAATGCCCAACAAACAGAATTGGCAAAGTTTGCAATAAACGATAAGAAAAGAAAGAAGGCAAAATGGCAAAAATAATGTTAATATCGGCGTATTCGGTCTCTTAATATGTGAGAAGCCCCTAACAATGGCAAAAAAGCAAAGCAAATTTTGAGAGAACATTACTTATCAAAAGGAAAACCGAAAATAATTTCTTTGCATTAAACTCCTTATGAAAAGCAAGTAGAGAAAATATTACGGATTATATTACTAAGCAACCAAAAAGTCTTTCTTGATATATTAGATAAAAAGCTTTTGAGTAAATATGACATATCGTTAGACCTCAAAATAACCCACATTGGCATCCAGAACCTTTTGCCAACATGCCTCCAGATATCCAGCGCCCTGGTAATAATATTCTGGTGTCTTGGAGGCAAAGATGTCTTTAAGTGCCTGCTGCAAGTCTACCTCATTCAGAGCTGTAGCAGAAACGAATTTTTTTTTGGGGGGGGGGACAAAAATTTAGAATTTAGCCTCAAGTTATCAAAGACTGTCAACATGGTTAGCGGCAAGAATATTTAAAATTCGCAATACTTCTAGATTGGCATGTCATCTTTCTTAGATAAAAGCTAACCAAAAAAAAAAAAACCTCCTTGTCGTTTTTTATCTATAAGAAGTAGAATTTATAGAGCAAATTTGGCATATCGTTATTCTTAAAAGTACCCCACATTGGCATCCAGAAATTTTGCCAACATGTCTCACGCTGCACAATAAAATTCGGGTGTCTTGGACACAAAGAAATCTGTGAGAGCCTGCTGCAAGTCTCCCTCATTTAGGAAGGATTTCTCACGGAGTTGGTTGTCCGGGGAATGGCAGAAGTGGTAATCTGTTAGCGCAAGGTCCGAGGATTACGGTGAATGTCACAGTGTCTCTCAGCCAAGTCGCCGTATGGTATACCCCACTACCCGCGCCACATGAGGCATGGCATTGTCATGGAGGAACAGTATACTCTTGCGATTAACCAATGCTGACCCTTCTACTCCAGTGCCTGTTGCATTCGTTCCAACAGCTGCGAGTACAGGTCCATAGTGATAGTTTGGCCCGTTGGCAGTAGCTCATAGTGAACCACTTGTCGACTTGTCTACCAGAGACAGAGTATTATCTTGCGTGTGTGTAGAGGTGATCTTGTGGTGGGAGGTACGGTGTCCCATGGTGACAACCAATGTCTGTCACTCCCGAGAGTGTCATACAGGATTCACTTTTCGTCTTTGGTGAGCACTCCATTAAATATGGGTACGTTGTGGTGCCGAGATAACAACGAAAAACCAGCTCACTCATTATTTCTAGTGGGCTTCCTGTAGTGTGTGGAATACCTACTTTCTCAACTTATACGTCAGTTCTGTGTGGTGCAGGTGACATCTGACTGTATCCTCAGAAACCTGGAAGCGCTCGGAAAGTTCACCACAGGTTTGGCTGTTGTGCTCTTCCATAGCCTCCTTCAAGGCCTCAGCATCCAGGACCCACTCTGGGATTCATCACAGACAGACAGATCACCAGACCTGAACTTCTAGAACCAATACCTGGCGGTGTGTTCACTCACAGCATGATCATCGGCGACTTGATGCGGTTACGGACAATCTTCATTTAAAGCCATAAAGCAGACAACGGCGAAGCTAGGACTGACGTGTGTGCGCAGTGTTCATGCATTCGTCAAGAGCAATTCTCCCCGCCACACGAACTGCCCAACGCTTTCATGGCACGTGATGCACTCATTTGCGTATCAATTTTTCCGACACAACGTGAAAACTAGCAAGGACTTTTTGGGTTACCTTATATAAGAATTGAAAATGCTGCAACCTTATTAAAAAATATCAAGAGAAGAGATTAGGGGGCGATTATTTACCTTATCTCCCCACGAGGCAGGATGTGGCAGAAGGCCGTTTTTTAATGCGGGGCAAAACCGAGCCCGTAGGCTTGGACAAAAATTCCCCGTAGAGAAGAGATTAGTAACAGTTTAATAATAGTTATGGTCCTAAAGGGCCTTCCGTTCGAATTTAAACAGTTCATTTCTTTTCATTGAAAGACAAACTAGTAACGTTTAGCGAATTTACAGTAGCCCTGCGAAACATTGAGGAAACTAAGAAAACCCGTCATTTAATAACAGTGATAATATTGTAATGACCCTGAGAATGTAAGGACGAAGACCAAAGCCACGCCCTAATAATGTCCCTACCTGCTTTACGTGTTGTAAAATGGCCCATAAAAGCTTTAACTGCCGAAGTAAAATTCAAAAGTATTCAGTAAATACTTTCTCCTAATAACGATATAATTCCAATCAACCAAGCAAAAATAATATATGTCAAACCTGTCACAAACATAGAAATACCAAGTGTATCAGTAAAAAGAAATCTCATTTTGCAAACAAAATGTTAAAAATAAATCAAAAAATTCATTTAACCACTTATTGGGGGTCCTTTTCAAGAACAGCAGCCAGGTTAACTTCTTTACAAAAATAAAATCATCTAAGATTGTAAATTTCCTAAAAGAAGTTGGATTGTACTAAAAAATATGAGTAATTGAAAAATGGTCCCAATATATATGTATACATACACACCTTTTTTTACCAAACTATCGCTATGAATCTATTTCAAAATTTTGTTGGCATTAAATGACCCACTGAGGTATTGATATGCCATTAAAAAAAAACAACCAACCAATCAGAAATGTATTGCTGGTAATATTTTTCTTGAAAAATGTATTGCTAACAATACTTATTTACAAAAATCTATTGCTGGGAAATTTTTTCCTCAAAAATATATTGCTGTTATTAAAACCTATTTTTAAAGTTTCATGGTGTTTTGACCCCAGTTTGTGGGGGTTAACTATTTGCCCATATCTGGGACCCCAACAGGTGCTGCCATTCCGGGTCAGGATGGACCTGGTGACACACAATTAAGAGGTGGTTCCACGCTCCTGAAAACCTTCTAATCAGAGGCCTTGCTGCCGGATGCAGTTTATCGTCTTACCCAGGACGACAGAAAATACAATCCTACTCCATATCTTTATCGTAGATTGAAACCAAGACGACAGTTTTATACTACTTTTGTGCGTTTTGTGGGTTTCAGTATCTCCGATTCATTCTGTAGCACCGTTGAGGGTACACAGCATGATTGAGATCAGTTTATTTTTACGGTTTATCAACCCTTTGTGTGTTATTTAAAGCCGGTACATATTTTTGATTGTAAGAATTAATGATTTCTTTTTTTGCGGCTGATTATTATATTAACATTTTTTTTAATAAGGATGATTTTCTCAGACACAATTCGTGATATTTAACCCATAACTGAGGAGACGAGAAGGATTTATAACTTTCCCAAGAGTATTTGCGCATAAATGAATGTAATGAAACCGATTGGAATTCTAAAATTTATATATATATACATACATATATATATATATATATATATATATATATATATATATATATATATATGTTTGAATAAAAACAGACCACTTTATGGTTGCATGTAATAAGTTATTTCACCACCACCCCTTTAACAGGGCTATGGATCATCAGACTTTACTTCCAAAGGTTTTATTTCAACCTTTGGAAATAAAGTCTGATGATCCAGAGCCCTGTTAAAGGGGTTGTGGTGAAATAACTTATTACATGGAACCTTAAAGTGGTCTGTTTTTATTCAAACATATCTGCTCTGAACTTTACATTGAGCTCTCTGGATATCATCCTCCTTGGGTCTACCCATGCGGATTACCTAGTTTTGCATAAACTATATATATATATATATATATATATATTTATATAGGGCAAATATTATTTACTGAGTAATCAAAATTCGTAAATAATTACATAGGCCATACTACAACATGTTTGACACGTAGAATCACTCTACACCTTTCTGACCGTAGCTCAATTAGATCTCATTTAAATATTCATGGAGACCTACCGGACACTATTCGTAATATACTCGTTGAACAACACTAATATAATAGCATCATCAATATGCAAAAAAAAGGTTAAAAATATTAGAAGCCTTATAATGAAAAACAAAAAAATAACACTTAATAGTATTAACTATGAACATGGCCATAATATCTTGACCGTGTTTTGAGAAAAATGAAAACATTTTATAAAACATATCTATTTCTTATTTAACAGTTAAAATATTTAATCCTTGAAAATGGTTAAATGTATAGCCGAAAGCGCTCAGATAAAAAGAACATTCGGACAGTTTTTATATAATTTATCATCCGAAAAGGAAAAAAATGATTAGATCGCATGAGAAATTGTATAAAGAACTAAATAAAAGCATCTTGTCTGTCGTTTTTAATGAAATGTGCATGAAAGAAGGATTGTTGTTAAAATACACAAATTTCATCTATCTATCTATTAGGTTGGTGCAAAAATAATGACGTAATAATGTCGTTTTTTGACGTTAAAAATACGTCAAAAACGACATTATTACGTCATTATTTTTGCACCAACCTAATATCTATCTATCTCTCTGTCTCTCTCTGTATCTATCTATCTATCTATATATATATATGTATGTATATATATATATATGAATCGATTTTTCATTTATTAATCTGACATGTTTTAATTATTTGTTTAAGCGTTATTTCTAATGACTACTCATATTTGATTAGATGCTCTGTTTTATTATTAAACGGTATATTTATTTATTTACATCTACTGGAGTGAAATCTTATTCGAGGCCTCCTACGTGGCCAGGAGATGAAGGCAAGTCAGATCTAATGGCGGTTCCCCCAGAGGACGCAGGTTCGAATCCTGTCCGATGGCGCATAATTTTCTCACAAGATTTTTCGGTAGATGGAAATAAATAAATATAGTGTTTGATAAATAAATAAAAACAAAACATCCATTAAAATAACGTTTAAACAAAAAAAAAAGTATATATATATATATAAAGTGATTTGTACCCACAGAAATGAAACATAGCTTTAAACAACACAGACGTCATACCTTAGGGACCTTTTGGCCAACACTTTTTCAAAGGTATTCGTTGGCGATTGGGAAGACAAATGTAGACACTCAATAAAGTAAAGTCCGTCTAAGGGTAGGTTTTCCTATTTTAAGAAAAAATTAATTGTGTACAAGTTCAAATGCCGTTGTGACGCGGTGTATTTAGGACGAACCAATCTAAGGTTGGAGACGCGGGTTGCGCAGCATGTTCCTGCCTATTTGCTTACTGGTAGTCTTAGCCAGTCTATAAGAACTACTCAGGCGGTCCATGAATCTGCTATTGGTCAGCATTTGCTCGACAAACATGCTTGTGTCTCAGAATATGAAGATGCTTGGTTTTCAGTATTACACAGCGCTCGCTTAGTATACCATCCCCGAGTCTTGGAAGCTGTTTTTATAAAGTGTCACCAGCCTAGCCTGTATAGACAAAACGAATATTTTTTTACGTTCCTTGCGGTTGTGGGAGAGTTTCTTAGTGTCTCTTTTTCCATTTTATACTCTGGAAGAACTTGTTATTTTCACGCCCCGCCCTGTTCAATTTTAACTGTGTGTAATTAAAATTTCTCTTTTAATTGCGTTCCATGTTTCCCTCCAGATTTACTTTATTGAGTATCTTCATTTATATTCCCAATCGCCAACGAATACCTTTAAAAAAGTGTTGGCCGAAAGGTTCCTAAGGTATGACGTCTGTGTTGTTTAGAGGAGGCACGGTGGGGTAATGAATAGCGGATTGAGGAATCGGAGAGCCGAGTTCGAATTCCAGACTAATTACGTGCTAATAACCTTGGAAAAGGTGTGAATCCTCTTCTTCTCCCTCCAGCTATGGGTAAATAGCAGGACAGACAGGGTTCTATAGCCTTGGATGGCAACTGGTCTAGAAGGACAAATCTGAATTCAAAACCTGTGGAGGGTCGTTTGGGAGCCTTGTGGCACGTAGTGCACCAGGTCTTCAAAAGGTGTGGATGGTCCTGCACGAAACCTTCACCACTATAATCAAATCTCATGTGTCGGGCTGTCGGTTTCATGGGAACTGATCTGTTTGACCCTCATACGTCGAATTTGACGGGAGAGTCGAGTATATATATATATATATATATATATATACACATACACAAGTGAACATTGATGTCAACATCCAGAGGCGATTCTGTTTAGGACGAAACAGACAGTGGCCCCTAGATGTTGACTTCAATACCCACTTTTATATTGACATACGCTCTATCCCTGATATTGAGCACTTTACCCCATGAATATAGAATACCGTATGTAACCCCCTTCTCAAATCCAACAGCTCCTTCTCTCGCACTTCCGGACAGTGGAACTCACTTCCTCTTACTTGCCTCCCTGATGTCGATAATCTTCAAATATTCAAATGAAATGTCAATCGACATTTTCTGATGCCTTGATTGATGCCTTGATCCTGAGCCCCGTCCTTCTCTATATCCCTTCCTCGAACACCCGTCTTTAATCTTGCCCTCATTCTCTGTAAATCCTTGCGTGCTAGTGACACTCTCACCTTGCTTGGGGTGAAATGCTTAAAAAAATATATATTTCGATTCTGAAGATAGATAGATAGATAGATAGATAGATAGATCGATAGATTATGTCATTCGCAGACAGTACTGTTTCGCTATATCACAGCTCCTCGGTGCGGATATGCAACCGAATGTCTCAGGGCCGGATCAAAACCCAACCGATTTGGTGTTAGTCAGAGCGTATTGTTTTTACATATGTTCATTATCTATCTATCTATCTATCTATCTATCTATCTATCTATCGCAGTCTCTTCATTATCTATCTATCTATCTATCTATCTATCTATCTATCTATCTATCTATCTATCTATCTCTGTCTGTTCATATCTATCTATCTATCTATCTCAGTCTGCTCATATCTATCTATCTATCTCAGTCTGTTCATATCTATCTATCTATCTATCTATCTATCTATCTATCTATCTATCGCAGTCTCTTCATTATCTATCTATCTATCTCAGTCTGTTCAGATCTATCTATCTATCTATCTATCTATCTATCTATCTATCTATCGCAGTCTCTTCATTATCTATCTATCTATCTCAGTCTGTTCAGATCTATCTATCTATCTATCTATCTATCTATCTATCTATCTATCTATCTATCTCTGTCTGTTCATATCTATCTATCTATCTATCTCAGTCTGCTCATATCTATCTATCTATCTCAGTCTGTTCATATCTATCTATCTATCTATCTATCTATCTATCTATCTATCTATCTATCGCAGTCTCTTCATTATCTATCTATCTATCTCAGTCTGTTCAGATCTATCTATCTATCTATCTATCTATCTATCTATCTATCTATCTATCGCAGTCTCTTCATTATCTATTTATCTATCTATCTATCTATCTATCTAGCTAGCTAGCTAGCTAGCTATTCATATCTATCTAAGTCTGTTCATATTTATCTATCTAGCTAAGTCTGCTCATATCTATCTATCTGCCTTAGTCTGTTCATATCTATCTATCTACCTGTCTATCTTAGTCTGTTCATATCTATCTACATGTGTGTGGGTGTGTGCGTGTGTGACAAGAGGAGAGAGTGCAGGGAGAAATTGATTCATGCCTTTCCATCTACGTTCCTGAACACAGCGCGGTATACATCCAAATTTAGTTTGGCTGATTACCGCACTATTTTACACTGACTGACTCGGACTCAACGCCAGAGAGGCTACAGAGTCGCCGTTCGAACCGATCTATAGAATCGCACGCGCGCACGCCATCTTGCGAAGGAAAAGAAAAAGAAAAAACAAATGAATGAATAAATAAAAGACGCGTATCACGAGTTCCACTACCACGTGATTAGACAACCGCTCGCTTTTTTTTTCTTTTTTTTTTTTTTTGCACACGACATTTTTCTTCTCTTTTTTTTTTTTTTTTTTGCTACAGCAGCCATTTTGAAAGTCATATGTGTCTTCAGGAGATATGTGAAGTATAAACAGAAAATTATACATACATACATACATACATATATATATATATATATATATATATATATATATATATATATATATATATATATATATATATATCAACGGCGGGTTTTCTTTTTATACCAGCCGACTGAATTCGATACGCTATAAATACCAATCTCTCTTTCGATTTTGAATATATGTATATATATATATCCGTATTCTGGCTATTTATATGAAAGTAACTACATGTCACATCTATCTATCTATCTATCTATCTATTTCAGTGTGTTCATAGATAGATAGATAGATAGATAGATAGATAGATAGACAGACAGATAGATATGAACAAACTTAGATAGATAGATAATAGATAGATAGATAGATATGAACAAACATAGATAGATAGATAGATAGATAGATAGATAGATATTAACAACTAAACACAAAGAAAAAAGGAAAAAAGAAAGAAAGAAAATGGGGAATTGATAAGCAGAGATTTACACACTGGAAAAAAGTGAGAGAAAAGAGGCTGAGGAGGAGTTTGAAATAAGTGGGAGAGTCTGAAAGAAAGAAAGAAAGAAAGAAAGAAAGAAATGTAGAGAAAAGAAACTGAGGAGGAGCGTGAAATAAGTGGGAGAGTCTGAAAGAAAGAAAGAAATAAAGAAAGAAAGAAAGAAAAAAAGAAAGGTAGAGAAAAGAGGCTGAGGAGGAGCGTGAAACAAGTGGGAGAGTCTGAAAGAAAGAAAGAAAGAAAGAAAGAAAGAAAGAAAGAAAGAAAGAAAGAAAGGTAGAGAAAAGAAACTGAGGAGGAGCGTGAAACAAGTCGGAGAGTCTGAAATAAAGAAAGAAAGAAAGAAAGAAAGAAGGAAGGAATGGGAGAGAAAAGTGGCTGAGGAGGAGCGTGACATAAGTGGAAGAATCTGAAAAAAAGAAAGAAAGAAAGAAAGAAAGAAAACATAAGGGGAATATGTCCCTTTTGAGTAAAAACACTACCACTACAAGACAAGCCAAAGCGAATGGTGAGCAAGATCCAGGGAGAGTAAGCTGGTTCGTAGATCGAGGAAAGCAATGTAAATGTAAGATTCAGAGAGTGAGTTTAGGACGACGAGACAGGCACGGAAAAGAAACTAACTGCTTTGAAAAGAATTACGCTTTCCAATCATTATAAAAGACGCCGGCCTTGAAGGATCGATGGTAAATGGGCAGGGGTGGGGATTGAGCGGGATCAGCGTATCAGCGAGTGGAGGGGTGGGGGGTCTCGGAAGACGGGGGCATTACGCTACGATCAGCAGAAAGTCCAATCTCAGCAAGACATTCCTCAGCTAAAATCGGAAAGATAAGCATTTCTTTCGAAATACAACAATCGCCGATACTGCTGCTGCTGTTGGCTTTCGGGTCGTGGCTCATCTGGTTGCCAGCACTGCATTTTCGTAACCGTTTAAAGGTAGAACGGTATCAAATGCCGGCCACCTAGTGTGGACCATGATGGCTAAAATAGTAAGCCAGTATCTTTCATGTTTGAGATATAAGACTAGTTCATTTAGGTCGGGCAATGATGCTCATGTTTCAACTTTGATCTACAGCTGTTGCAAACAACTTTCTTCTTTAACTTCTTTGTGTCCTTTCAAAACGTGGTCGGTTACGACTCTCCACAACTTCCTATCCTTTGTAGTTCTTACTAACGTTTATCTCTTCACCATCCTTACCAGTCCCTGTTCTGCCATCCAATTACCTAAGTTAATCATTCACTGTCTTCGTCTGACTCTCTTGACTTTAATACGCCCTGTGAGTATCAAATTCTCCACACCCTATTTTTTCAGCATATGACCCATAAATTCAAACTGTTTCTTTCTTATTCTAAGTATAAGTGTCCTTTTTACTTCCATTTTACTTATAACTTCTTCGTTGCTCACATCTACAGCAATGTTATTTTCATCATCCTTCTGTAGAACCACATCTCTGTTGCCTATATATTATATAACAGTTCAGCTCCTTTTTCTTTGTTTCTACTGATTCATTTGTTTTGTTTTTTGTTTGATTTTTGTTTGTTTTTTTTGTTTTGTTTTGTTTTTTTACAGTAAGGTTCATCCTGTACAAGGTCCGGGGTTACTCGAGGTCAAGGGTTACAGAGTAAGAGGCACAGTTTATGCGAATAGGTGGCGAATCTAACGGTTAACCCTGAACTTGAACAAGTTAAAATTGTAGTGATCGGGGAAGCATCCTCTTGGGAGTGGGGGCTTGCTCGAAGACGAATTTTCCTGTTTCTTAGTACTTTTAACTTTCAGGTAAAATTCAACTTCTAAAATCGATAACTAATATATTTATTCAGTTATAATTATTGTTATTCAGACAGTTTAAGTTCGCGTCATCCGAGTTTACATAAGCCGGGCACTCAGTGAATATCAGACTCACTAGAATAGTGTTGCTAAGAATGAAGGTTCACTGCATCGTGCGAGACAATTTCGCCTCTCCGGATTCTATTTTACGTATCTATAAGTCTACCATTCGTCCATGCTTAGAAATTAATTGCCACATATGGTCCGGTGTTTTGCTATTTATCTTCAGCTTTTTTTTCTTTCTTCTTTTTTTTTTAAGCGTTTCACCCCAAGCAAGGCGGGAAGCCACTAGCACGCAAGGGGTTACAGAGAGTTGGAGTGAGAGCGAATAGGAGTGATAGAGGAAAGGATGAAGAGAAGGATAGGGGATAGATCAAGGCATCTAGAGACGTCGATTAACATTACATTTGAATAGTTGGAGATTATAGCTATCAGGGAAACAGGAAAAGGTGAGGGAGTTCCACAGGTTAGAGGTGCGAGACATGAAGGTATTGGAGTAGAAGAGACGGCTACATTTAACAGTTTCCACAGTGAAAGGGTGTGAGCGAGATGCCAGCCTAGTTGAACGCTTGAATTCATGAAGTCTGGGAACCAGCGAAAGCAGCTCATCGAAGCACTTACCATGAAAGTATTTGTAAAAACAACAGAGAGAGGTGACGGCACGTCTGTGAGAGAGCGACTGCAGACGAGATGCCAGATCAGGGCCAATTACATTGCATATCCGTCTCTGGATTTTATCAAGGACCTTGAGACAAACAGAAGGGGCACCGCACCATACTTGGCAGCAATACTCCATGTAAGGGCGAATGTAGGCGATTTGTAAATGTGAAGGATCGACTCCGGCGAGAAAAAATTCCTGGCGCGGCACAGGGAGCCGACTTTTCTTGCGGTCGACGAATCTATTGACTCAATGTAATTGTTCCATCTCAGGTCACCAGTCAATGTGAGGCCGAGCAGTCGCAGAGAGGAACTCTCGAGAAGTTGAGCGTCAGACATTCTAAGTGGGGAGGGTAGGGAGACCCTTGGTAAAATCCAAAGAAGAATCAGCAATATTATTAGCCCTGATCTGGCATCTTGGCTTCAGTCATTTTCCTACCGACGTAAGATTGCCTCTCTGTGTCTTTTCTATAAATAATTTATTGGTAATTGTTCAGATCTCTTCGCTATGGTATCTAGACTTTATGAATTTAAGCGGTGTATTAGACAGGCGTCAATATACAACTGAGCTGGCTAGATGAAGCCATAAGTCCTATGCTAAAAGTTTCTTTTTTTCTCGCACTTTTTTTTCTTGTGGAACTCTTTTCCGGCTCTATGCTTTCCGTCGAACTTTAATCGACAAAAAATTAAATTCAAAGTCAATCGCTATCTACTGTCCTCTTGATCACTCTTTCGTCTTCCCGCTCATTATTAATGTTTCTTTTCCTAATTCTTCCTCGCCCTGTAATCCCTTGAGTCTTTGTGGATTTACTGCTTTCCTCGAGGTGATACAGATTAAAAAGAAAAAAGAAGACGCACGGTGTAAACCTAGCTTGTTAATGACTACACCATAGATAGATAATCGGAGTATTATCATAACCTGGCACAAGGTCACCGGTGTAGAGCATTCATACTCTCATCCGGTTGGTTATTAGAGTTTTTTAAAAAGTAATTAATCAAAAGGGTTTTAAGATAAAATTCTTAAATAGATTTCTAAAGCTATGGTCAGACATCTTTTTTTTTTCAAAATTCTCGTAATCCTCAAAATAAATTATTTATGATGTTAAATCTGACTATGTTGTTTGTACCTTCTTTCTCTTCTATTCTCAATTTTGTCTCTCAGGAGGGGTGGATGGGTCAAAACACACCCACCTTTTGAGTAATTCACCAGTCACCAAAACCAACTCAGTGCGAAATTCTTGAAATACATATATTCATTAGGGAAGCATTATTATGATCACTAATTATAATAATAATAAAAAAAAAGTTTTTAAATATATATATATATATATATATATATATATATATATAAGTAACGAAAATCTTGGTGATCAGAGCGAATAATTTAATTTAAAGAAAAACAGACCACTTTAAGGCTCCATTTGTAATAATTTATTTCACCAGAGAATTTCATTTTTCTCTGGATCTTCAGACTTCACTTTCAAAACGTGAAACGAAATAGGGAAAAAGCCTGGGCGAAGATTAATATTTGGGTAATATTCAATGGTGGCACTCTCGAGGATTTTCGTTCTGAATGAGTTATTTTCTGTTTTTTATGAGTGTAGCATTTTTTAAATCAAGATTGTGGTTGAATTTATTTCTATGTATAACTAGTGCATTAGCTAAGTTGCTTTTTTGTGAGGTCTCTTTTGTGCTCATAAATGCGTTTTTTTTTTAAATTTCTACTTGTTTCTCCGATATATTGGAAGGAACAGTTTTGGCAATTTATTTTATAAATGCCTGCTTCGGAAATATTACCCAAATATTACCCAAATATATTACCCAAATAATAATCTACGCCCAGGCTTTTTTCTATTTCACCTTTCTTAACAGAATTGCTACTCTCCCCCCAAAAAAACGTGCACAACGGTATCAAGAAATAAAAAAAAATGATTGATTCGGTCAACACAGCCATAATAAAAATATCTCTACACGTGACAGTAATTGACGTAATTTTCAGTTAACAGCATGAAAATAGTGTCTACATTCTTCCAGTTGTTAAGGACATTTTGTTTTTGTTATTATTAGTTACTTTGTTTAAATAAATTCATTTCGTTTTTTGCTTTGA
The DNA here is from genome assembly GCA_963932145.1 of Acanthosepion lycidas. Classification (NCBI taxonomy): domain Eukaryota; kingdom Metazoa; phylum Mollusca; class Cephalopoda; order Sepiida; family Sepiidae; genus Acanthosepion; species Acanthosepion lycidas. The sequence continues at coordinate 89,232,659 of OZ010599.1, read as the reverse complement.
GAAAGTCCACATTGGAAGAAATGTGTCAGCAATAACTACAGTTTTCCTATTGTCATTTATATTTATAAATATTGTCTTTTCTACAGGTTAACTCTGCGAAATTTCCATATATATATATATATATATATATATATATATATATATATATATATATATATATATATATATAGTTTATGAAAAGCTAGGTAATCCGTATGGGTAAACCCGAGTAGTATAAAATCCAGAGAGCTCAATGTAAATCCAGAGCAAATAATTTAAATAAAAAGAAAAACAGACCACTTTTAGGTTCCATGTAATAAATTATTTCACTAGAGCGCTTTTAAAAGGACTGCGGATCATCAGACTTTACTTCCAAACACAAAATGAAAAGAAAATTAACACATTTTTGACGGGTCATATTAAACATATGTAAATTAACGAAGTGAGGGAGTGAGTGGGGAGAGAGAAGACGTGAATGAGTTAGCAGATATTGACTCATGTTTTCTCTCTCCCCCTCACTTCCTCACTTTGTTAATTTACATATGTTTAATACGGCCCGTCAAAAATGTGTAAATTTTCTTTTCATTTTTTGTTTGGAAGTAAAGTCTGATGATCCGCAGTCCTTCAAAAATGGCTGTGGTGAAATAATTTATTACATGGAACTTTAAAGTGGTCTGTTTTTATTTAAATTATATATATATATATATATATATATATATATATATATATATGCGTGCGTGTGTGTTTATTTGTCTGTGTGTCTGTGGGTGCGTGCGTATGTACTTTTTATTTGACAATCTTAGCAGTTGCTGCATTTTAAAAATCGATGGTTCTAGTAAAAAAGAAAATTGAAAAAGACAAAACGCCTTTTGATCTTCATTTATAGAAATAACAACTGCCAGTTCCAACTTGTACGTTTTGCAATTTCCACATCTCCCGGAGCTCAGTTTAGAACATCAATATCTCTTTCATGTCGCTCTATTTCCTTCACCCGACCCCCAATGCCCTGGCACTTCATCAGATTTCAGCGAACTTCAAAGGGAAGTCGGCATTTGCTACTTGAACGTGTTTTCAGTCTTCCGACGCCAGAGTTTTGCTTTCTTTCCTCCTCTTCACGATCGTCTTCTTCTCATGCGATTTCGATTCTTACCAATTCCTCCGCTTTTCCTGCTGACTCACCGATTTTCCACGTCTTATTGTCACCCGCAAAGTGCGACAGGTTGAAATGAAACAGTTTACATATATTTATATATATATATATATATATATATATGGTGGACTCTCCCGTCGTATCCGAATTATGAGGGTCAAGCAGCTCAGTTGCTAGGAACCGAGAGCCCAGACCCCAGCACATATTATTTGATTATAGTGGTGAAGGTATTGCACCGAACCATCCACAACTTTTGAAGGGCCGAATACAGAGAACTGGTGCACTACGTGCCACAAGGTCCTCAAACGACCTTCCGCAGGTTTTGAATTCAGAGTTGCCCTTGTCCAAAAAAATAAAGACTTGGGTATTTTAAATCTTTATAAATATTTCAATAGTTAAACATTTTTTTTAGATATAGTTAAAAAAAATTTTAAACAACATCTAAAATATTATTACAGTTAGATTTACGTTATAAATATTCGAACTCAGTGGCGTTCCATATCATGTGACGTTCGCATCTCGCGACGGACGCTACTTGCAAACAAGCCTCTAAAAACAGTTTCTTCTGAAGAAAGATCGAGGTCGATCTGAAATATTAAAACTACATATATATATAAATAAATATAAAAAAATATAAATAAATACTTTTATAAAAAAAAACACTATTATTTTTTAATTTGCAACATTTTAGTTGTTTTTTTCTATAGATACATATTAAGTAAGTATACGTGGCTTCTCACTATGCTATATATATATATATATATATATATATATATATATATATATATATATATATATATATATATATTGTATAAAATGACAATTGGAAAACCATTTTAGATTTTGTCGACGCGTTTCGTCTTCCGACTTTTTCAAGGCAAAAATGAAATCGAAATGTCTTTGTTGTTATAGTTACATTAATAAAATCCAAATTTAAAAAGATGGACGCTTCTGTCTCAGCCTTTTTCTGGGAATTGATCTGGGAATTTTACTGTATTGTCGACATGGAAAAAATCTCTTAGTATAAAGGAAATTTACATTAACCAGAAAAAGGCTTAGACAGAAGCGTCTATCTTTTAAAATTTTATTTTTTTAATGTAACTATAACAACAAAAACATTTCGATTTCATTTTTGCCTTGAAAAAGTCGGATGATGAAACGCGTCGGCAAAATCTAAGATTTTTTTTCCAGTTGTCATTTTATACCAATCTGTCTTGTCCACAGAATTGATCTGGGAATTTAACTATATATATATATATATATATATATATATATATATATATAGTTTTAAGGTATGCTATATTCATGGAATAAAGTGCTAAATATCAGGGAGGGAACGGCTGTAAATATAAAAGTGGACATTGAGGTCAACACCTATCGAAGACAATCTGTTTCATGCCTAAACGACATGAAGATTGCGTTTAAGCATGGAACAGACTGTCGCCGCTTGGTGTTGATCTCGATATCCACATCCGTAATATGGCGATTAAATTAGTCAAAATCGTTCGGATCTACAGGTCATTTGAATTTGAATAGTTTTTATTTACGCTATATCCAGAAATCACTTGTACGAATGCAAGACAAATTTAATTAGGCTTGTATATACCGTATAAGGCGACCTTTAAATTCTATCACCCCTAAAAATTGGGGGTCGTCTTATACTAAAATTCTTAAAAGAGAAACCTTGAATTCTGAGTGAAGTTCGTCGGTACGCTAATCTCGGCCTTGGTGCGATAACCAATAATCCACAAACACACACACACACACACACGCACACACGTGTGCGCGCGCAGACACACATACACACATATGTATGATTAGTTTCAAAATTAGGTCTTCAAAATCGCATGATACGCGTCTATATATATTACCGCATATATTCGCATATCATGCGACTATTGTAGCTCTAATTTTGTAGCTAATTTTAAGAGTCACATTATACACGAGATATAAAATTCGCGTATGTACTGCTTACCCTTATTACGCCGTTGATCAAACTATATATAATCTATCTACTCTAGTTAAATTAGATTTAAAATTAAGTCTTCAAATACCTGAGTATATACACGATATATATATATATATATATATATATATATATATATATATATATATATATATATATACCGTATATTTCCGCATAATAGACGACTTTTAAATCCCCAAAAATCACCCTTAAAAAATGGGGGTCGTCTTATACTACAATTCTAAAAAATGAAACCTTAAATTCCGAGTGATATTTGTCGGTAGGCTAACCTCGGCCTTGGAAATTTGTTTAGCATGAATCAGAAAATCTGGTTTTAGGAGGAATGCAACATACATGAATTTAAATTATTAGTAACATATATTTCCACCTATAAGACGACTTTTAAATCCCCCAAAATCACCCTTAAAAATGGGGGTCGTCTTATACTACAATTCTAAAAAATGAAACCTTAAATTCCGAGTGATATTTGTCGGTAGGTTAACCTCGGCCTTGGTACAATAACCAATAATGTATATGAAAAGATTCATATTATCAAATAAACTGATATTAAAAGTAATAAAACCATTTCTATGTTATATATTACTAGCATAACTTCATAATAAATTGCTTATTTGAAGAATAATTCGATATCAATGAAATCACTTCAAGCTCAGCTGAGAAAATGTAAACATCGAGTTATGATTACGTTTACAGCAATTCAATGTACTATTATCGTACAGATATTGGTGGTATTCTGTGATTGTCGATGAAGTATAAGTAAATGGCTATTAGTACACCAGGCTGTTTTTAATTGTTTAAATATAGGAAAAGAAGAGGAAGAAGAACAATCAGTATTTGTAAGAGATCACGTGATGAAACGTAAACAGAACAATGGTTCCATTTGGGTTGGAAAAACATGATATAAAATCGTTTTTGTTATTTCGTTTATTTTGAATTTATAACGATACAGTCGTCTTATATTCCAGTTAGAGGATAAATTCATGAAAATTTGCTATATTTTTACCTAGTTTTATCTAAATGTTACTTTATACACGGCTGTTAAATTACAAAAACTTACACTACCCATCAATTCTAATTTCATTTTTCGTTTCATTTCATTTTTGGAAGTGCTATCTGATGATCCGGCGTCCTTTAAAAGGGCTCTGTTGAAATAAATTATTATAATGGTACCTTAAAGTGGTCTGTTTTTCTTTTAAATATTAGCTCTGGATTTACATTGAGCTCTCAGGATGTCATCCTCCTTGGGATTACCCATAGGGATTACCAAGTTTTTCATAACTTAATTATATATATATACACACACACACACACACACACACACACACACACACATATATATATATATATATATATATATATATATATATATATATATATATATATATATATAATTAGAATTCATATAAGTAAAACGGTTTGTTACTTGGCTGATTGATGTTACCGTCAGCATCCCGACTACAAAGTTTTGGAGACCCATCTGTTCACTCGTCAGGGGATATCAGCAATTAACTGCTTATATTTTTCGATTTTTCTTTTTAATGTGCTCATCATTGGTGCAAGTATTTTTCTGTGTTGTCTGTGTGTGTGTCGATGTGTGTGTTTGCGCTCGTGCGACCATGAGTCCGTCTCTGCGGATGTGCGTACATATAGGGTGTCGTGATTATTTGCCCTTTTTTTCGTTTTTTTTTTCCACTTCACACTCACCCCTTAGCTTTTATTTTTCTATATTTTTCCCTTCCCTCTTTTCTTTCAATTGAAGCTAATTGTTTCTATTAATTTCCGTATTTTTTTCTCTAGGCATTTTTATCGGTTTATATATATATATATATATATATATATATATATATATATATATATATATATATATATATGAATGTACCATTTAATACCTAATTAATGTTTTCTCACCTTCGATAACAATTTTTATAGACAAAAAATTGGTTTACCGATGGGATCTCCTCTTAGTGGCGTTTTGGTTTGTCTATTTTGGGAATTTCTGGAAAGTGGTCCTTTCAAAAATATTTCCTACATAGAACTAATAACAACCTCCAGTTGGAGGTTTGCAGAAAATCTACCAACAAGAATGACCTTATCAATTTCTATTCCCACCAATGCAACAGGATAGCATCTGGAATAATTATAAGATTCTATTGAAGAGCACTAAGAGTCTGCAGACCCCAACACTTATCCGATGAAAGAGCATACATAGAAAAAAAAACTTTAATATCCTCATTATTTCATCCACAATGCTAAGAGAAAGGTATACAACTGCAAACATATTCACAACAATAACAATGACTATAATCTAGATAAAAACAGACATAAAATACTACCTACTAACTTCCTAACATCTACTATCAAAAACAATTTATTCAGTCTTAACAATATCAAAAGAATTACAATCGTATGCAAAACTATCATGGATATGTGTTATATAGGAATAAAGTGCCACTGCCGACACTTGACTTTGTGCATAGATCGCCATTTCTAGCCTATCCTCTATTAATATACGATCACTATTTCTAGTCTATCCTCTATTACTCTATGGTTCCCCATTTCTATTCTATCCCCTATTACTATACGGATCACCATTTCTAGTCTATCCTCTATTACTATACGGACCTCTAGTCTCTACTCTATTCACTATGCTATTTCTCTATACTGATCACTATACGAATTACTATTCGAGCGAGTATTATCGAGTATTGGTACGAGTGTCGTTTCAAGGCGACTGGCACCAGTATTGTTTAACCGGGATACTATTGTTGTATCTGTGATTACAAAGACTCTACTACAACCAGCATTATAAAAGTGACAAGGAGTATTCGTTAACATTACCAAAGTGGCAACTGGTGTTCGTTGACATCACAAAAATATGGTCAAAACCAAAAATACCCTTAACAAAAATAATTCTGAAGCAGGTATATATAAAATAAATCGCCAGAAATGCTCCTCACAATATAGCGGGAAACTTGCAGAAATTTATAAAACGTATCTGTGAACACAAAAGGGATCTTATACACAACAATTTATTAAATGTATTAGTCATACATAGAAATAAAGTCAACCCCAACTTTGATCTAACGAAAGAAAAAGAATGACTGAATAAATAAATAAAAAGGAGAAGGAAATGGAATAAGGAAAGAAAGAGATAAAGAAAAAGAAAGAAAGAAAGAAGGAAAAAAGAATGAATGAATAAATAAATAAAGAAAGAAAGAAAGGGAATATGGAAAAAAAGAGATAAAGAAAAAGAAAGAGAGAAAGAAGGAAAAAAGAATGAATGAATAAATAAATAAAAAAGAGAAGGAAAGGGAATAAGGAAAGAAAGAGATAAAGAAAAAGAAAGAGAGAAAGAAGGAAAAAGAATGAATGACTAAATAAATAAAAAAGAGAAAGAAAGGGAATAAGGAAAGAAAGAGATAAAGAAAAAGAAAGAGAGAAAGAAGGAAAAAGAATGAATGAATAAATAAATAAAAAAGAAGGAAAGGGAATAAGGAAAGAAAGAGAGAAAAAAAGAAAGAGAGAAAGTAAGAATAAGAATGAATGAATAAATAAATAAAAAAGAGAAGGAAATGGAATAAGGAAAGAAAGAGAGAAAAAAAGAAAGAGAGAAAGTAAGAATAAGAATGAATGAATAAATAAATAAAAAAAGAGAAGGAAATGGAATAAGGAAAGAAAGTGAGAAAGAAAAAGAAAGAGAGAAAGAAGGAAAAAGAATGAATGAATAAATAAATAAAGAAAGAAAGAAAGGGAATAAGAAAGAAAGGGATAAAGAAAAAGAAAGAAAGAAAGAAAGAAGGAAAAAGAATGAATGAATAAATAAATAAAAAAAAGAAAGAAATGGAATAAGGAAAGAAAGAGAGAAAGAAAAAGAAAGAGAGAAAGTAAGAAAAAGAATGAATGAATAAAGAAAGAAAGAAAGAAAGGGAATAAGGAAAGAAAGAGATAAAGAAAAAGAAAGAGAGAAAGAAGGAAAAGAATGAATGAATAAATAAATAAAAAAAGAAAGAAAGGGAATAAGGAAAGAAAGAGATGAAGAAAAAGAAAGAGAGAAAGTAAGAAAAAGAATGAATGAATAAAGAAAGAAAGAAAGAAAGGGAATAAGGAAAGAAAGAGATAAAGAAAAAGAAAGAGAGAAAGAAGGAAAAAGAATGAATTAATAAATGAATAAATAAGAGAAAGAAAGGGAATAAGGAAAGAAAGAGAAAAAGAAAGAAAGTAAGAAAGAAAGAAAGAAAGAAGGAAAAAGAATGAATGAATAAATAAATAAAAAAGAAAGAAAGGGAATAAGGAAAGAAAGAGATAAAGAAAAAGAAAGAGAGAAAGTAAGAAAAAGAATGAATGAATAAATAAATAAAAAAAGAGAAGGAAAGGGAATAAGGAAAGAAAGGGAGACATATTGCTTAACAAATATAACGTGAGCGCCTTCTTTACATATTTTTTCAACTACATAATAATCTTAAAAATTTAGGAAAATATTCTTCGCAATCTTTATTGAATATTAGGTATTTTGATTATGAAATTTACTACAGTTATCAGTCTTATTTCTGATAATGTCGCGTATGGACGTCCGTATTTACAAAACTCGGTACGTTTATACTCATATGCAAAAAATTATAAATTCTTTATAAAATATTGTCGGACGTTAAATTGTGTTAAGTTTTTCCATTTATGAATAGTAAATATAGTTTTTATTTAATAAGAATATCAGCTAACCACAACAAATTAATTAAAAGATTTAAAACTTTATAAATTATTCTAATTAAAATTTTTAAAAAATCAAAACAATTCTGGTAAAAATTCATTATTCATCGAAAAATTGTTTTTTCTTACGACAATAGTGCCCATAATATATATATATATGTATGTATGTGTGTGTGTGTGTCTTAAAAGCAAATGCAAATAAAATATTTCTAATTAAATAATGTATTATTTTTATTGTATTTTTTTTATTTTACGATTCAGAACAAATTTTCGGTAGCTGGGGTCCTGTTTTACAAAAACAAAAAAAAAATGATTTAAATTTTCAAAGAAGTTCTGCGTATTATTAATATAAATTTAAAAATAAATTTCTCGAAATGGTGGGGAGCAGGTGTTTAAGAAATATTTTTACCAAAATTTTCGGAAAAAAGAACCGTTTTCCAAATAATTTCATTCGTTTGTGAATATGTTCTGAGAATTTCATTAAAATTTAACAATTAATTGATTTTGGCAAGAATTTGCAAATCAATGTCTTTCACCGCAAAAAAAAACAAAAAAACAAAACAAAAAAAAAACGCTAAAAATTATATATTATTTTATAGATACCTGCTGACGCAAGGAAAAAATTTTCATCCAAAATCTCGAAGGTTCTAAACAGGATTAAAAAATATTTAATAATCAAATATTCCTTTGATCTTTCCTTTTAATAATAAGAAAGTTTTTGACGATAATCTTTTTTAAGTTTCGAGTATTTTTTCTACATGCATGCTCTTTTTTTAACGAATCTTTGAAAGTAATTATACATATATGTATATATATATATATATATATATACGAATGTATATATATATATTTATATATATATATACAAATATAGATACAAATATATATATATATATATATATATAGATATATATATATATATATATATATATATATATATATATATATATATATATATATATATATATATATATATATATATATATATATATATATATATATATATATATATATATATATATATAGCCCAGTTTCTAATTCGGATTGAAAGTTGATTATCGAGCATTTCATCATCGGTATGGCTATGCGCTTTTAGAGAAACATCTTTTTTTTTTTTTTTCACTAAGTTTGACGAAAAGCCGAACGCATAGACCTGATGTCTCGTTTCAATTCTCGCGAGATTCGCGCCACACCGCCAATTTTCTTCATTTGTTTTTCAATTTCATCTTGTTTTATTTTCAACTCTTCTTTCCTTTACACCCCAACAAGCGATTTCTAATTTGCTTAAGAGTGTATTTGTTTGATTCGCAAAGCAAGTTTTTTTTTTCTGTTTCTCTCTCTCTTTCTCTTCCCCCCTCTCTCTCTCTCTTTCTCGCTCGCTCGCTTTCTCTCTTTATATTTCACGGTTTTTTAATGTTTCAAAAAAAGAAAAGGGAAATATGTCAGAAATTTAAAACGTCTTTGATGTGTCATGCTTTGCCTAGTGGATTAAAACAAGCAACAAAAACATTGCTAACGCCAATCAAAGAAAGCGTCTTGAAGTGCAATAGTCGCCATTTTGTTTTGTGCTGTACACATGGCCACACGTTGCTGTCTTTTCTTTTCTTTTTTTTTTTAATCGTTATTCCTAATTCAATTTTCCAACAGCTAAATAAATATGAACAATGGAAATTGCATTATCTAAGAAAATGCAAAAGAGAGAAGAATGGGGTGGCGGGGTGGAAGATAAGACATCGATTAACGATTCAAAAGAAATTGCGATCGGCTTTTCTGTGGAAGAGTGAGAGTTTTTCTTCTTCTTCTTTTTCGGGGCATTTTAGAAAATATGTTATCGACTTTTATAGACAAAACTCCCAAAGAAAACGACGAAATTTTCATTGGCAATTGAGTGGACATTCTAACATAACAAGTAAATAAATAAATAAGGCATTCATAGTGATAAACTTGTAGGAGTCTTTGTTTGTTTTGGCTAATGGACGTAGTTAGTGGGCATGCAGATCGGAGAGAGAAAGGGTAGGTGTAAATCAAAAGAGCATGAAAGAAAGAAAGACAGAAAGAAACTGAGGTAGATAGATAGATAGATAGATAGATAGATAGATAGATCTGAAGAGAGAAAGAGACCGAGATAGATAGATAGATAGATAGATAGATAGATAGATAGATAGATAGCTCTTATGAGAAAGAAAGAATAAGACTGCGATAGATAGATAGATAGATAGATAGATAGATAGATAGATAGATAGATCTGAAAAAAGAAGGAAAGAAAGAAAGAAAGTAAGAAAGTGTTATGGTCCAGGTTAGGACCAAGGAAGAACAACACGAACACAACAGTAGAAATAACGAAGGTATATTACACGAAATAATAATACAAGATGTGGAAGGTGTTAGTATGACTGTCAGTCTGGTTTGGAGTGAACTACTATCGACTCGACTCGATTCGGTATCTAGCCCCCCCCCCCACGAGGGTTGCATGTGGCACAAGGCCGAGTTTAGCGTGGGTTTTCCGAGCCCGTAGGCTCGGCCAAAAAATGTCCGTAGAACCCGTATAAACGGTATCGGGTTGGTTAACCTCCCCGAACGAGACTCTGCTTTTCGGCGGAGCCTCGTCCGGGTTCCTCTCTCGTTAGAGGCAGAGAGTTCGACCGTCAAGCCGAAACGGCTCAACTCAATTCGTCCCTCTCTCTTGAGAGGCGTAGGATACATAGTGTTAGGAAGAGTTCATTCTGTAGTTATAGGTAAGGACCTATGACAGAAAGAAAAGACAAAAAAGAAAGAGAAAACTGAATCTGAGGAGAAATACCTTTTCTCGAAAAGGAAACTGTTGTAACATAGAAAGTGTTACTGAATGAGGAATAACCAAAACGGTGGTTAGAAATGAAATGATAATCTTTATAATATCAACAAAATGCAATACTCGCCAGTGCCGTGAAGTAAGTAAACCACAGCTCGTGGTGGACTACTTCGCATATTATCCCCAACTTACAATAGCATTAAACGTATTTATGAGAATTAGGACATACCCATTATTGTTCATAGGTACAGTATATAACAGAAACACAAATGAAAAAAAAGGACAATGAAGTGTGAATAAAGAAAGAAAGACAGAAAAGGCAAAAAAAAAAAAGAAGAATACAAAATAAGCAAGAAAAACAAAGTAACAAACAAAATAAACAAGAATCTAAAAAGAAAAAAAATGAAAAATGAACCTGAGTAACGATAGAGAAAAGAAATCAATTACCATGATGTTATTGATAATAAAAAAAAAGGCACAGGGAGGCAATCTTTTGGCGATGGGCAAATGACTAACGCCGAGCTGCGAAATCAGGACCAGTAATATTGCTGATTCTTCTTTGGATCTTATCAAGGAGCTCCAGGTGAATAGCAGGAGTACCGGACCATATATGGCAGCCATGTTCTAATCATGGACGAATGGTAGACCTATAGATATACAAGATAGATTCTGGAGAGAAAAATGGTCTTACCCGACGCAGTGAACCAACTTTCTTAGCAGCTGACCTAGCAATTAATTCAATATAATCTTTCCAATTCGCGTCATCTGAAAATGTGTGCCCGAGAAGGAACAATGAGCCATTTTCCTGGAGGATAGCATTAGCCATGCTGATGTGAGGCAGATCGGGGTCTTTCAAATGATTAATGGAGAGAAGTTTAGTTTTAGAGGCGTTAAAATTGACAAGCCATTTTTTATCCCAGTTAACTACCGTTTTGAGGTCGTTTTGTACATCGGCTGCCATTTTGACCTTTTCGGACTGATCAGCCTTACTATCGAGGCAGGATTAAATGATTCAGTCATCAGCGTAAGTGCGAAGTTGGGAGCTGGTGTCATCGGGATTAAAAATAGCGTAGAAGCAAAGATGTTGCTCTGGAGGCCACCTGCATTAACATGAAAGGATGTAGAAAAATGGCCGTTCAGGACAACTTTCATTTCACGATTTGATAAGAATGACCGGCTTGGTTTGTTTTGTTTTACGGTATATCAACGTCAATGAGTCATTTAATGCCGACAACCTATTCTTTTTCCTGGTAATATTTTTGTTTTGTCAAAAATGTTAGACATTTTGACGGTCGTCTTCGAGTATAGAATCCAGGGGTTAGCAGTGAATATTTCGGAGACAGTAGGAAAGCGTAGTTCAGGTTAGCAGTGGATATCCCAGCAAAGTAGCAGAGCGTAGTACTTCCTTCTGTTCATCTTCGCCAGACAAGTTGGCACTGGTCATTCAGGTAGGGTAAACAAAAATGGCCGCCTTTATACACGACGGATAGAATGTCCTGCGGCTTCTGATTGGTTAACCTTCTATTGGTAGGCTATAAAGGGAGTAAATGCATTTGGACCAACTCACTAGTCATATATATATACATACATATACACAAAAAACTGTAACAAAAAATCTATTTCTGTTAATGTTTTTTCCTCAAAAATGTATAGCTGGTAACATTATCTTTTCAAAAACGTACAGCTGTCAACATTATTTTTTTCAAAAACTTATTATCAGAAGCCTGGACGTAGTTTATCATCATACCCAGGACGCAGATGTAGTTTATCGTCATACCCAGGACGCAGATGTAGTTTATCATTATACCCAGGACGAAGAATGACTGGAATAGCTAAAAAATGTGCCCGGAGATACCGTAACTTTTCAGCTTGTGGAGAAAACCTGAATGTCAGACCCTGTCAAAGACTTTCGAGATGTCCAATGCTAGAGCTCAGGCTTCACCGTTTTTATCTAGAGCATGATAGTCTCTTTCCGCAATTATTGTTATTACATCAGCAGTTGATCTGGAGAAACGAAAGACGTATTGATTGTCTGAGAAACCCTCCTGAAAAAGATGATGAACCAATTTGGCATTAATTAGGGCCACTAGGAGTTACCCAAAAATGAGGTAGAAATCTAAGAGCCCGATAAATGGATGGGTCGGACAGTTTACCAGAGTTCTTAAAAACTGGAAACACAGACGATGGCTTCCATCAAGCCGGAAGGAAGGAGAGAGCGAGACATTTATTATACAGTTTAGAGAGAACAGGAGCCAGTTCAAGAGCACACTTGTTAATGACTATTACAGAGATGCCATCGGGTCCACATGATTTGTGAAAACCTAAAAGACCAAGGTTAGAGATTATAGCAGAAACCACGAAAAGGGTTATATGCATATCACTCAACAGAAAATCAGTTCTAAGTGGGAAGTTAGGCAGGGATACTCCAGATGAGTCATGAATAGAGTTTGAGAAGAATTTACTGGCAAAACATTCAGCTTTTTCAGCAAGGATGAAGACACCTTAAGTCGATTGAAGAATAGAGATCTTGCACTTATTTAGTCGATTGGGGATAGAGACCTTGCACTTATTTAGTACTCTATTACACAGACGCCAGTAATCACGAGAGACAAAGTTTTTAGAGGCTATACGGTGCCTCATTCTTTCAGCAAACATGAACTTAGCCCCTTCAGGGACTTGCTTGTATTTATTACGAGCAGAAACGAATTAGCGCCTGTTGTGACGAGAGCTGTCACGCTGGTATAGCCGGAAATAGTGGCTCCTGTGTGTTATAAAGTCACCGAAGACAAAGATGTTCGCAGATGGATTGAGAGAAAGTGTCTTTTCTGTACTGTCAGCTATTGCGTCTAATATACTGCAGTCTTGGGAAGAAGGGGAGGAGCGATAAAGGCAAAACAGATGGCTAACAGAGTTTAGTAGCAAAAGAAGGAAGTAGGTGAAAGATTAGTTAGCAGACTCGAGAGACAATTCCATAATCATCGAAAGATTATCTCGGATGTAAACACCAAAGCCGTGCATGTGAATGGTGGAATGTTATTTGGCAAAGGGGAAATACTCTGGAACCAAGAATTCATTAGTAGCAATGGAAGAATTCAAGTTGGTTCCACAGAGGGCAAAGATATCTGGCGACCGTTCCAGAAGAAAAGACTCTACGCTGCAGAAGTTGGAACGAATACCACAAATACTGGAGAAAGAAAGATGTGGGTGGGAGGTAGAATTATTTTAAAATCCCTTAGTGCGTGATATATTTGTATTAAGCTTTTAATTTTTTTTTAATTAGTGATTTTCCAAGCGGAACTTAAATGTGGCACAAGGCCGAAAGTATGGGATACCCAGGGAGGATCGAACTCACTACTCAATCGTAATTGTTCTAGCGAGACTAGCTTGTTAACCATTACACTGCCTAGAGGTGGCCCAATGTTCACTAGTAAATATAGTTTTCGCTCGAAATAAAGTCCCTGTAGACAGCTCCTGTAAGACATGCTGGGGGAACATATGGACCTACCAGACAGTCACCTACAATTCCAGCCCACAAGTTAATCGTAAACTAATGCTGGTGTCTAGCCTGTATTGTACCACGGGGATTCTGATCCGCCCACAAATGTTGGTTGTGTAAATTTGTCATTCCATCTCTTCCAAATGTTGCCTCATCCGTAAACAAGACTGACGTGACGAACAAAGGATCGGAAGTTTCTGCAATAAACTATCGGAAATAAATTTCCCGTGTCGAGTGATTAGAGGGTGGAAGAGCGTGCAAACGTTGCAAATGATATGGATACAGGAGCTCCTCTTAAATTACACCCTCCATGCGGTACTATGAATATACGATATGCTAGGGTCACTTGACGTGTGCTAATCCCTGGATCGTCTCCTGCAGTCTGTAGAATGTGTCCTTCGTGGTCAAGCGTAGGAGAGGACCTCGGTCTTCCTCAATCCATAGTTTATGGATCCTGTTTCAGCAAAGCGAGAATATACAGAAACAAGGGTTGGGATGACTCGGTTGCTTTTGATCTGGAAGCGCAATCTGATATAGACGTGCAGCCTCGCGTCCATTAACCCTTCGCGTGGCCGTATGTAAAAAAATCATTGCTTATTCACGATATGAATCTCTTGCCATTGTTAAACGGAACACTTCTCAGTTAACTCACTACAACACACGTTAAAGGTTGAAGACAGACTAGCCACAAATATACACGATTGACCAATGTAACCTAGACTAATGGCGACACAGCGCTATCTACCGGAAACTTCTTTTTAACTTAATAACTCAATAACGAAGGATTTGTGGACATAGACAACGATGTCTACTGGAACACAATTATATATATATATATATATATATATATATATATATATATATATATATATATATATAGAGAGAGAGAGAGAGATAGATAGATAGATAGATAGATAGATATATGTGTTTGTGTATATGTATGTATATATGTGTATGCGTTTCTGTATGCATATATGTGTGTGTATAAATATATGTGTGTGTATGAATATATATTTGCATATATATGTGTAAATATATGTATATGTCTGTGTATGTCTATGTATGTATATATATGTGTGTGTGTATATATATATATATATATATATATATATATATATATGTGTGCGTTTTTGTATCATTCAGGTATTTCAGTTTTCTTTTCGTGCTCATATGGCGTATATAATGATGGCCTGATGATTGCGTTTAGCATGAAACAGTCTGTCGCCTCTGAGTATTGACTTGAATCTTTACTTATATATATATATATATATATATATATATATATATATGAAGAAATATAGGCGCCTGACGATTGCGTCTATCATGAAACAGCTTGTCTATATTATTTAATGAAACGTATATGAATGAAAAGATGCTGCCTAAATACACACACAATATATATATATATATATATATATATATATATATATATATATATATAGGAGACATGGTGAAGTAATGGAATGAGGGTTTGCATTCACTTAGAAGAGGTGTGAATCCATGTCTTCTCCTCCACCCAGCTATGGATAAATAGCAGGACTGACTGGGTTGTATAGCCGTGAGTGGCAACCGGTCTAGGAGAAGGACAACTCTTAATTCAAAAGATGCGAATGCTACTTTGGGGAGCCTGTGGCATACTGTGTACTAGTTCTCTGTATTTGGCTCTTCCAAAAAGTATGGTTGGTTCTGCCCAAGCCTTCACCACAAGAATCAAATGGTATGTACAGTTAGTCTGGCTGTTGGTTCTAAGAACCGAGCTGCTTGACCCTCGGGCGTTGAAAAAGATGGGAGTGTCCAGTATACAGGATTAATACTATTATAAAATTTAGTCATTTAGCTGATAGATGATATTTTCAGCAGCCCGACTCCAGAGTTTCGTAGGCGAACGTTTTTGAAATCGTTCGGCCCATTCATCAGGAGGTATCAGGAAATGTATGCCTATTTTCTCATTTTCGATATTTTTATATAGAGTTTTAATTTTTTTTTTCTCTCCTTTGTGTGTATTTTTGTGTTTGCATATGTGTGGATATAATAAACCGATACAATGAAATTCGAAAAATATAAAAAAACAATTATAATAAGATTGATAATAAGACTAATAATAATAATTGTATATTAGTAGACATGTGTCCATTGTCAACAAAAGATAAAAAATAAAAAATAAAGTGTGAATTTTTTTCCTATTTGTGATATTACTATATATTAGGTTGGTGCAAAAATAATGACGTAATAATGTCGTTTTTTGACGTTAAAAATACGTCAAAAAACGACATTATTACGTCATTATTTTTGCACCAACCTAATATATATATATATATATATATATATATATATATATATATATATATGACAATAGGAAAACTGTAATAGTTGCCGACGTTTCGTACAATGTGAACTTTCTCAAGGCAAAAAAAAAAACGAAATCAATTTATTTAAACAAAATAACTAATAATAACAATAACAAAATGTCCTTAGCAACTGGAAGAATTTAGAGAATGCTATTTTCATACTGTTAACAGAAAATTACGTCAATTACTGTCACGTGTGGAGATATTGTTATTATTGCTGTGTTGCTGTGATTCAACCATTCTCTTTTGATTTCACGATATTCTTGTGCACGTTTGTTTGGGAGAGTAGTAATTCTGTTAAGAAAGGTGAAATAAGGAAAAGGCCTGGCCGTAGATTAATATTTGGGTAATATTCAATGGCGGCACTCTCGAGGATTTTCCTTCTGAGTGAGTTATTTTCTTCTTTTTTTTTTTTTAAATCAATATTGTTGTTTTAATTTATTTCTATGTATGATTAGTGCTTTAGATACGTTGTTTTTTTCCGAGGTCTCTTTTGTGCTCATAGATGCTTTTTTTTTTAATTTCTCCTTCTTTCTCCAATATATTGATATGTGTGCACATATGTGTATGTCTATGTGTATATGTGCGTATATGTATATGTATGAGTGCGAGTGTGTATAGATATGTTGCTATGTATGTGTGTATATACGTATGTGTATATATATATATATATATATATATATATATATGTTTGTGTGTGTGTTTTGGAGCATATATATCATTGATCAGATTAATTTTTCTTTGATTTTTTTTTATGTTGATGTTAAATTTGTAACCTGTAGGTGATATTACTTGCTTTGCCTAATTATTCTTGATTACACATCAGTTCTCTTATAAATGCCCTGTTTTTAGTTTGCGCTCCTTTTTTTTCCTCTCTTTCATCTTCTCTTTTCTTGTATACTTAAGGTTAGTAATGCAAAGCAGACGGAAAATTTTCACATATACATCGGCAGTGTGAATTGGCAGGATTTTAAGTTTAGATCATATCGTTTTTTTTATTGTGGGTAGTGTCACCACAAATGTATGCACACGTTTCCGGTGTCTGTTTTTTAATTTTAATTTTAGGTCAGCGAATCGGTAGTGATTTATGCATCTGAAAATAATTCATATTTATCTGTATCTCACTCATTTAAACCGTTAACTCCTCTCTTTAAAACTTGCCTCTGTTAAATTTTAACCCCCACCTTCACCTTTAGGCCTCCCTGTTCTTCTTTCTTCTGTTAAACCTCTCTCTCCAGCTTTCCTACATTTCCCTCTTACATTTGTTTTCCACTTCCACACATACACTCTCATTAAAATTTTGTTTTTTTTTATAATTTCAACTTTTCGGATTTTAAGCATTTTTTTATTATCATTTTCATTACATTTTTTTATTTTTTTGTTTCAGATTTTTTTTTTTAAATTTTAGATTATTAATTCGGAAAAGGCACAGTGGGGTAATGAATAGTAGCTCGGATTCAGGAATTAGTAGAGCCGAGTTCGAATTCCAGTCAGATCCATTACATTCACTTACGGTAATAACTCATTGGTATATAATAATCTGTTGGTATATAATCCAAGTGAATCCTAATAATATCAAATATTAAAACTGATCCAAAAAATAGGCTCAATGTATTTATTATAACAGAGCATATAAGTTTCATAGAATAGGAATCCAAAGTGAGTCGAAATAGCTATTCGAATGGGTTAATTTTGGATCCCTATCTATGTAATATATATATATATATGTGTGTGTGTATGTATGTATGTATATTTAGGTGTTATGGGACCTTACCCATAATAACATAATGAACTATTCCATACGTAATAAATACTGCGCCTCAAGAGGAAGCAGAGTTAACAGTTCAAATATAATACATGAAAATGGCGAAATGTATAGCCGAAAGCGCTCGCATAAAAGGAACATTTCGACAATTTTTATATAATTTATCATCCGAAAAGAAAAAAAATATTAGATCACATGAGAAATTGTAAACAAAAATAAATAAAAGCACCTTGTCTGTCGTTTTCAATGAAATCTGCATATATATATGTGTGTGTGCGCGCACACACACACACACACACACACACACACACACACACACATATATATATATATATATATATATATATATTGTGTATTGGGCAGCAGATCATTATTCAAACATATATTTTTAAATATAACAGACAACGAATATCTATTATCTTTGATCATGAGCCGTTCTACACTTCGTATATTTGCATTAATTTCTGGAGAAAATAAAGACAAAAACTGTCCAACATTTGGATATTTTTATTATACTGTTGAACAGTTTTTCCCCTATTTTCTCCCGTATCTAAAGCCACTATACGGAGATTAGAACGTCTCATGGTCAAAGATAAACAGGAGTTTATTCAGTCATTAGCTGATTGATCAGGCGATTCAAATAGGAAAACTGTGAGATTATCATGGGCACGGCTATTCAATATATGACTGAGATTAAGATATGTGCTATGACCTGTCACCCAGGTTTAATATACACTCGTTCTAACTAAACTGACGTAAAAAATAGTTCAAATTAGTTAAAATCTAATCTCTACAATGATGTGTTCATTCGATTGACTTAAATCACGTGCCGCCCCGTCAATGTAGAGTTTGTTTTTCTGGAATAAAATCGTTTTTCTGAAAACGCCAGATCACTAGCGAAACATCACAAAGAATTTTAGCGCAACATGTCAAGGAAATTTTCTTTTTTTAAATTTCTATTGTACGAAATAAATTTTAAATACTCCCAATTATCTCTGTATGTATTTGATTATATTTCTCTCACAGACATATTTCCCAAAGGCCATTTAGAGCACTATCGATAAATCGCTCAAAATCGCTCCCTTTCCTCACTACACCTATTAGAAATATGATCCCACAAGAGATAGTCCTCGGGGACCGTTCGATAACACACTTCCCTCGACTTTCAAGTGCTCTCTCTTCTTTCTTCCTCTCTATTTCTGCTCCCCTATCCCCATCTCTTTCCCTTTTTTGTCCTTTGGCTTCTCTATCCACCACACCCAACCCTTTCTGTATAGTCTTGCTCTCCCCACCTTAACACCCGAAAGATCACGTCGTACGTATCCCTGGAGACTAATCTGGTAAAATGCTCGCAGCCGCACTAAACTGGCAGCCATTTTTTTAGTCCCATTTGTATTGTTTTAGAACCATTACTAACCACAATAAATAAATAAATAAATAAATTCAACAATATAAAATTAATCTCTCTCCCTCCTGACTCTAGCGTTGCCCATAACAACGCTTTATCGGGAGCAAAACGGAAAGCACACTTTGGTCAGGAAATCTTTAAAAAAGAATTCACTCCAGCCATTGGCTAACGAAATGCCACGTCATAACGTCAAGCCCGCAACAGTGCTATTGTCACAGAGATTTTCTTTTTCGGATCAGTAAATGACAAACATAAAACCTGTTGCCCTGTAGTGTCGTTTCCTGTCTCTTTAAAGAAAGTGTTTCACTTGTTGTCGTCGGCTTTGTGGTGAATTTTTTCAGATTTTAGTAGCTCGAAACTTATAAGTACATCCTGTTCCCGGTGTTCATATTGTTTATTGGTTTTTATCTATCAGGAATTTCAATGACTTTTCCTTTCACATAACAGTCGTAAGATCCAGGGGGACATTGACAACGGACAGCAGCTCTTCGATAAAATTTTGACTAAAAATTCCTAAAATCTTGATCATAATTTTTTTTTTTTTAACAAACTCTTGAAGCTGGTCGTCTTTAAAAAAAAAAAAAAAGAAGTCTTTTCATCAAAGCATTTTGCAGCGATGAAATAAATTAATAATTGCGGCAACGCTTCGTGAATATGGCAGTTGAGGTTAGAACATACCGTGCGAGTAACAATTTTTCCCCCTGTGTTCCTCTTGCTGTATGTGGTCATGTATTTTCGTGGAAGAGAACAACGATTTTTTCTTATCGACGAACATAGGACGCTTTTCAAACGAAATGTTGCAGCTGCTGGACGTATATATGTGCATTTTGGGATCTATTGCGTAAATAAAATAACACAAAATGAATAATGGCCTCGATGATCCCACCACTTTTGAGGTCGGAAAGATGGCGTAGTTTTTTCCCGTCCCCTTCTCCACTGTTTTGAATTCAGAGATTTTGTTTTTGTTACCACCCTAGACTAGAGAGCCCTCTCTGTTCTGTAATTTCACTTATAACTGGAAGGGATTAATTATAGGTTTCTGTAAAAATCTGGTATTAGTTACAGGTTTCTAAAAGAAATTTGTTTTTTATCATTTCACCATAAACAAGGGAATAAAGCCACTAAGACGCAAGGTCTGAGAGAATATGAAAAAAATGAGTAAGGAGTGAGAACAATAAAAGAACAAAAATTAAGAGGACAGAAGGTAACGATTGGGATTTCACTTAAATTTGTGAAGATCAAACTTAACTGGCAAGCAAGAAGTCGGAAGATAGGTTCACAAACGAGAAGTGCGAGAGAAGAAACTGTCATCATAGAACCTACGGTTACATCTAGCCAGAGATAAGACTCTGCTCTTCGACATAGCCTTGCCTGGGAGAGTTTGACCAGCACAGCTGGAGACGAATCTCCAACTGCAATATTTATTTGTAATAAAACACAAAATGTGGCACATTGCCAAAAAAAGGGGTGGGGAAAAAAGACGGTCTTCATCTGTCTTAATTTAGACTTAGCTAGCGAAAAACACTGACCCAATCATACAAACAATATTCCTAGCACCAAAACAATGCATTCTTACTTACCTTTCTTACTACATCCACCACAATGCCTCTTGTCTCTATGAAAATCCTAAATATACCCCATATGTACAATGTTTTTGTGGTGGGGGAATAAAACAGCAATTTAAAATTTAGCCACAATGTGTATTCAAAATATGAAAAGAAAAACTATTTACATGAAACTAAACAAAATAGTAATAAAAAAAAAACGTAATCATTAAATCTGGCAGAAACATCAGTTAACTGAACGAAATCAATGGGGGACTAAAATAATATAAAGCACTCATTCATTCCAAGCTCTCACATAGACACGCACTCATTCAGACACAACAACAAATACGAAAAACACACCCGAAACGCAAGGTACCCCGCATCCACCAGAGAACTGACATTACTGACCACCTAACGAGGGAGGGGATGGGGAATTAAACCAACGAAAAAATGGGGACAGAAATAAAAGGAAAAGGACAGGTGGCCAGTCTGTTCACACTTCGATCATCTCGGTCTTCTGGCCCGCTACATTCAGGTAGTTGGGAATGTAGATGAAGGCTTTCCGGTCTATCATGATTTCGAAACTCTATCCCTCTGTCAAATCGTCAGAGAAAGCACTGAGTATCTGACCAAATTGGCACAGAGAAGCGGCTAAGCGCTTCCCCAACGATCTGAGGAGGAACTTCAAATACTGATACAGGCTCCTCCGACTGCCTTCATATTCTGTATGCAGAAGGTCTCTAGCTGTGAGATCACGACTAGAAGCGGCTTCACAGTCGGCATTCGTGGGTAGCAGCACATAAAAAAATCCCTCTCCTTTGATCACCCTCTGGTGTTTGATCCCCAGAGAAACTAGTGATTTAATTACGGTGTCTTTTGTGGAGCAACAAATTGTGCGTGAACACTTGTCCAACACAAAGATTGACACAATTCTTTTCTCAATTCTCTTTAATTCCCCGGGATTGACCAAAAGCCCTTCTGCTGACACAAGATGTGCGTAACTTTTGTCTTTCTCAAGGAACTCCGTGATGTTGATTGAACACTTAGGCGGAGGCGTCCAGAAGGAGGGTATCTCTCCGGCCAGTACATTTTCGTCTTTAGTTTATTTATCTTCAACTGTTTTTGTCTGTTTTGGTGAATTTTGGCCACTTTTGGTCTCCATAGTTTCGTCAGATTTCTTCAAGTTTTCAGTATTTTTGGACTTTCAAGCTACCATACTCTCAGTGAAAATATCGGCAACAACCTTATATTGTTGGGTCTTTTCGTCGTTGACTGAATTCTCCATAACATCCTCCTGTTTATTCTCTTGTTCCTTATCGGGAGAGTCTTTCTTTTTCCTTTTGGTTACGAAAAGATTTTTACGAACCATTTTGAAAAGTGTGTGTGTGTGTGGGGGGGGGGGTTTGTTTGTTTGTTTTGTTTTGTTTTATTTTGTTTTGTTTTTTGTTTTTTTCTATTTAAACTGAACCCAAAAAATAGTAAAACTTTTCAGACAAATTAAGGACTTGACAAGAAAAATGCGAATCACGAAATCACAAACAAATAAAAACGAAAAAATACATATACACAAAATTAGTACGGAAAACAAAAGTTCAAACGAAAAATGCCAAAAAAAAAACAACCGTTATACGAACGAAGACCCGAAAAAATTGCACAAAATAAGGTAAACTACAAAGGAAATACTTTAAACATCAATAAACCTTTTTTTAAACTAAATATAAAAGTAAAAAAAGACAATCTATAAATACGAACACAAAACAAACAATACGTATAAACTAAACAAAAAATTCAACATGGCTGTCGGGAAAAAAGGTTCGCCGAGGAACGAAATGCAGAAATTAAATTAAAAAAACGGGGAGATTAGACTAAATAAACACAAAAAATTAGAACAAACAAGAACACGGAAGAATAAAACACTAAACGGATATTTAAAAGGATAAAACAAAGAACGAAGTAAAACGTAATAAATAACACGTAATAAATAAACAAAGAAAAATAAAGTCGGACGATGACAAAAGAATAACAATAAAAAATAAACAGATAAACTCTGGAAGGGGGGGGTATAAAATAAAATGAAACGGAAAAAATAACTTTTAAAGGAAAGTTAATAGTAAAAATGAAATTCTAATAATAGAAATAGAAATACAAAATAAAAGGAAAAATAAAATTAGGAATGGAAGTAATTTAAAAAGAAAAGAAAAAGAAAAAATCAAAAAACTTTTTCAAATAAAAGTTAAAAAATGAACTTAAAAAATGTGAAATAAATCAGAACTTAATTAAAATGGAGTTTGTAGAAGAAAAAACGAATTTCCTAACATAGCAGAAAAACGGTCGTATCAGGTCTCGTAAGGACTTCAATACTGGCTGCAGGGGCCTTCGTATAGCTGTCTGATGTCAAAGGTTGCTCCTTTGATAGCTTAAGGATAGCTAGGGCATGTCCCATGGTTGTGACACCTAGTTCTTTAAGGATTTCCCGGTCTATGATAGAGAGGCTATCCTTAGTAATATTCTCTTTCACAAACGATTCAGCATAGGTTTTGGCAGAGTCGGTAGGAATGCCAATTTTGATAAGTAGCTCTTGCCAGTCTTCGTATCCTGTTCACAGCGCCATGTTGAATATTAGCTAGTTTGCCAGAGGTTTAGCACACAAGTAGGCAAATGTAGCCAAAGCCAAAACTGACTTGAGTCATTTATGGAGAAATATATAGCTGAACAAAGACCCCTCATGCAAATGTATTGGGAAGGTCCATTCTAGCAAAATGGACCAACCCAACTGGTGTATTAGGCGCTCTCCTATAAAATAAGGTAAAATCAGCTTTTACAAGGAAATAGGAGGCAGCCATGTTGGCAGGTAAGTCACTTGACTTCTACACTGGCTAAATCCCCGACTGCAGACCAACATACAGTATTTACTACTGTATTCATGTGAATGGGGACATCCTCATTATCGTCCGCAGGTATGCTGCAACACTAACATCCTTTGTAACGTTTTATTGCTGAAGAAAATGAAAGGGACTGAAGCCGAGATGCC
This sequence comes from Acanthosepion lycidas, assembly GCA_963932145.1. Taxonomy (NCBI): domain Eukaryota; kingdom Metazoa; phylum Mollusca; class Cephalopoda; order Sepiida; family Sepiidae; genus Acanthosepion; species Acanthosepion lycidas. The sequence goes on along the minus strand of OZ010599.1, from coordinate 89,208,453 downwards.
GAGTCAGGAACAATAATATTGCAGATTAGTCTTTTTAGTTTATCAAGAATCAGTAAATGCATAGCAGAAGCACCAGACTAGATGTGCAGCAATGTTTAAGGCATGAAACAATGGTAGGCTTATAAATGTGTAAGATAGATTCTGGAGAGAACAATTGTCTAATACGTCAGAGTGAACAAACTTTCTTAACAGTAGACCTAGCAATGGATTCAATATAATCTTCCCAGTTCATGTCAGTAGAAAATGTTAACCCGAGAAGGCACAATGAGTCATTCTTCTGGGGGTTAGCATCAGCCATGCTCATGGAAGTTACGACACAGTGAATCAATTTTCTTAGCAGCAGACTTAGCAATTGATTCACTCTAACCTTTCAAATTGATGCTATCGGAGAACATTAACCCGATAGACCGCAATCAGTCACTCTGCTGGACGCTACCGTCTGCCATGCTGGCGGAAGGCAAAAACGGTTTTCTCAGCTGACCAATGGAGAGGTTTCGTTTTGGAGTCGTTAAAAGTAACAAGCCAGTTAACAACAGATTCTATGTCATTTTTTAGATCAGCTTAAATGATTCATTTTGAGTTTATAACAATCTAATATAAGATAGGGTTTCTAACGCCCATTAGTGCACCAGGTGCCAAACATGAGACCGTGGTTATTATTGGCTTAATAACCCGTCAGGCCTTGACGTTGTCTTAACGCAGCGAAAGAATTTCAGATTCAGCTGATGGCAATCCCGAAAGATTACTTTAAAGACTGTTTTAACAAGTCAATAGGACGCTAAGTGTATGGTGTAATATGAAGCGACTGATGGCGCTAGTGCTGGGGCAGGCATTTCGTTTTCTAATATTGAATATCTGATTAAATATCTGATTACACTGTGAAACACAATTTTTGTCCTTAAATAACAATGGCTATTTCCTATTTGATTATGTCTACAAAGTATGAAATATGGCTAATATTTCCTTCAAACTTTGCCTTTTTGATCAGAATAATGATATTTCTCTGAAATTTGTGTCATTCACGCAAAGTGGAAGCAAAACGACATATAATTCAAAAGTGTCGTTTTATTTATTTTAGGATTACACTAGAGAGATCACAAAAGATTTGGAAGTGATTAATTTTCCACGATTTACGTTTACACTGTAAACTGCTTTCACGAATCAAACCTCCCCCAATGTAGTCTACCGTCATGTTTTCGTTATACAATCCTTGGTAGCCAGAAAGTTCTACACCCAGAGGGAAGGCTTCTGATCGAAACATTGGAGTTTTTGAGAAGCATGGAACCACCTCTTAATTGGTGTTGTTGAAAGATCCACCCTTAGGGGTGGTAGCACCTGTTAGGTTCCCAGCTATGGGGAAAAACTGAACCCCAAAACAAAACATTACAAAAGTATAAAAATACTTTTTAATGTGAAATTAACAATAATTAATTAAAGCAAAATGACCAGCAATAGATATTCCGTCCATGGTATTCTCAGCATCCTTCTGTAGAACCACATTTCTGTCGCTTCAAGCCTCTTCTTCATCTGTGAGGAGATTGTTCAGTATTCACTGCGATACAGGAGGACTGTTATTATTTTACAGTTCAGCGCACTTTTCTTTGTTTCTAATAATTTTTTTTCTGTTTCTTAATACTCTGCTTAGTTTCTGAAACGCATCTTTCATTATCTTTATGGAACTTCGTATTTTTCTCTCCGTTAGCGAAAATGAGAAAGTTCAAGGAAATTAAACTGGAATTTTATATAGGATTTTTTGATAAAAAAAAATAATACGAAAAATAGTTCAAATAAATATTTAAGGTAACATTAATTTCTGGGCACAGAACAAATATAGGCGACACGAGCCGAGTTTAAAAACACAAAAAAAATTTATTCTTAACGCACAAAAAATTAATTTCACAAATTAAGTGCTTTGTGCATTAAATGATAGCCAATAACATGTATGTAAATTATTAATGAAAATGAAGCAATCCTTTTTATAAATAAAATTATAATACTGCATATAAATTCCCTAGAAAAGAAAATTACATAAAATGAAGAAGAATCGAAATACTTCTCTGAATATTTTTTAAATAATAATTTTCGTACAATTTTTGAAGTAAAGTTCGTGGTAACAGCGAAAAATAGCTCAGCACACGATCCGAAGACTTTTTCTTGATATGGGAGCGACATTGTTGTTCCTGTCAATTCTCGTCTGGTGGTTCTTTTGTGTTGTTTTCTTCCTGGACCAAATCCACTTCGATTCCTGCAGCAGATGTTCATCGACTCCGAAAATCAAATCCAAGCTCCCCACCTGAAATAACCAACAGGTAGGCTCCGAATACGCTCTTCAGAATTTGGATGAGAACAAACTCGACTTGAATTACCACGAATGAAAATGTGCTACAAATATTTTCGAAATTTAAAAATGGATCTTTTATATTAGTCCTACCCGAAATAATAATTCACCCCAAAATAATTTAAAAAAAAAAGAATTTATCTTTACTAAAATTCACACCAAATTTCAGAAATGTCTTTTGTTGAAAAATGAATTCATTGTTATTTTTTGTCTTACGTTCGCAAAGAATCTCATACAAATAGGAACTCTGCAATTAGTTATGAAAATGGATTCATTTTTTATTCATTTTGGCGTTCCGCCCGGTACATTCGATTGTTTGCATGGGAGCTGATGTTTCTGGGTCAACGAAATTCATAAAATGATTTACAGTCAGATGAATAGAATTGGGATCATCTTTCAAAGATGCATATCCTTTCTAACAATACGAAGAATATTTATTCTCTTTAAGAAGGGAAAACGCCACTCTCTTTATCGTTGCATTCTTTTATTAACTCCAGCATCTTCATGGCAAGCTAAACAAATTTTTCATTTAAAATTTATAATTTCAAAAGAGCACCAAAAATGTAATAAACAAACTTTGATCGTCCTGGGTAAGACGATAAGCTACATCCGCGTCCTGTGTAAGACTATAAACTACACCCAAGGCCTCTGATCAGGAGGTTTTGAGGAGCGTGGAACCATCCTTGAATTGCTGATGTTCCCAGGTTTACCCTGAGCCCGGGTGGTAATACCTGTTAGAGTTCCAGCTATGAGCAAAGATTTAAATCCTGAACTGGGATCAAAACGTGTAAAAAGCAGGTTTTAATACCAGCAATACATTTTTGTAAAATATTATTACCAGCAACAAATTTTCGGAGAAAAAATTATTACCATCAATACATTATTACCAGCAATACTTTTTTTAGAAAAAAATACCAGCAATACATTTTAAAAAATTACCAGCAATACATTTTTGAAATAAGAAATATTGCCAGAAATATTTTTTGAAAAAAATATTACCAACGATAAAAATATGGTCGTCTTTAAATAACCCACTGAAGTTGATATGCCATAAAACAAACCAAACCAAACCAAAGAAACTAAAAAAAAAATATATATAATTTATAATTTCCTGCGGTAATTTGATATTTCAATACGGAACATTACATTATTTGGGGGAAATTAACAGATAAGACCCTTGAATATTAAACAAGAACCCATCGCATGTCTTCTTTCTCTTGCTCGATGTACGTTTAAGTTGCTTTATTTTCTTATAACTTTTTGAAATGTATTTGTATATTCTTTAAACTAACAAAAACAAAATGATTTAAAAAAAACAAAAAAACATCGTTTATTTCCCTAAATACTTACAAGCAACATTTGTCATGCCCAACTAATATGTCACACATGTTGCGTCTGTTTCAAAATAATCACGAAAAAAAAAAGACTTTAACGAAAAAGAAAAAAAAAACAAACTAGAATAAACAAAACCTAATCTCTCGCGCCGACGACACAAAGCAAAACAATGCCTACGGATAATAAACGATTCGTATTCTCTTTACAAAAACATTTTGTACTATTCACTGTTGCGGAAAAGGCGCTGCGGAGTTGTTGATTGGACGCGATTTATATGACGTCACCTTTGCTTAATAGGACACGTGACACAATGATGTTTCGTCAGTTGTCTTCAATTTTGTTTTCATTGTAAACATTTTTAAAGTACTTTCCCAAAGTTACACTGGCAATATTTCAGCTGTGACAAGAAAAATAAACGTAAAAAGATAAGTAAATTATAACTTATGTTACTCAAATGGTGAAAGCTATTAAAGGAATATCGATTGATCTTTCTTTCCTTCTCTCTTTATTTTTCCTTTTCCTTGAATTTTGTAATTGTCTTTTTACTTCCTAATATATTTTGCTTTTTAGTTTTTATCATTATTTTCTTTCTCTTTATTTTGCTTCTTGTAATTTCTTTTCAAGTTCTTACTTTCTTTTTAATTCTTATTTTCATTTTCAGTTGTATTCGGTCATTCTCTCCGCCTTTCTTTTTTCCTTTCTTTCATTCTTTCTCTCCGTCTTTCTTTCTTTCTTTCTTTCTTTCTTTCATTCTTTCTTTCATTCTTTCTTTCTTTCTTCTCGTTTTGAAATTTCCTTTTAACTTTCTCCTTAAATTCATATTTTCGTTTTCAACAGTTTTCTTTTTTCTTTCTTGTTTTTCTTTCATTTGTTCTTTTTCATGTCTTCTTTCTTTCTGCATTTCTTACCGTCCTCCATTCTTCCCATATTCCCGCCTTTCTTTTTTCCTTTCTTTTTTCCTTTCTTTCTTTCTTTCTTTCTTTCTTTCTTTCTTTTTTTCTTTCTTTCTTTCTTTCTTTCTTTCTTTTTTTCTTTCTTTCTTTCTTTCTTTCTTTCTTTCTTTCTTTCTTTCTTTCTGTGCATTTTACGTTATTGCTTCCCACCTTTCTTTCTTTCTTTCTTTCTTTCTTTCTTTCTTTCTTTCTTTCTTTTTTCATTTCTTTCATTCTTTCTCTCCGTATTGTTTCTTTCTTTTTTCTTTCTTTCTTTTCTCTTTCTTTTTTCTTTCTTTCCTTTTTACTTTTTCTTTCTTTCTTTCTCTTTCTTTCTTTTTTACTTTCTTTCTTTTTTCCTTTCTTTCATTCTTTCTCTCCGTATTTCTTTCCTTCTTTCTTTCTTTTTCATCGCTTCTTTCTTTCTGTACATTTTACGTTCTTGTTTCCCACATTACTTTCTTTTTTTCTTTCTTTTTTACTTTTTTACTGTTTTCTTTCTTTCTTTTTTCCTTTCTTTCATTCTTTCTCTCCATATTTGTCTACTTCTTTCTTTCTTTTTTCCTTTCTTTCACACTTTCTCTCCGTATTTCTTTTCTTCTTTCTTTCTTTCTTTCTTTCTTTCTTTCCCATTGCTTCTTTCTTTATATCTTTCTTTCTTAACACTATCCGTTCTCCTCGTTTTCCCGCCTTTCGTTTTCTTTCTTAAAATCATTTGTTAAAGGTTTCATCGAATCAAGGAGAATGAAAGTGAAAATAGGATTTTTCTCTCCATTTTGTTATTCAGTTACCCAAAGATAAAAATAGAAATGTGGGAAGGATTTTTAATATCTGGAAAATTTCTGTTGTCAAAGATCGTTTTTAGTGGTTAGGCTTTTTTTTTTCTGTTCCACTTTTAAATTCGACATTTTTTTAAGAGTCATGATATATTTTCAGGACATTGTTTTATAGGCTCGGCGGAAAGCGATCCAATCAAGTGGGTGACACCCAGAAATTTAATATAACTTCGTATATTGCTTTGTCATATTGAGTTTCATATATATATATATATATATATATATATATATATATATATATATATATATATATATGTGTGTGTGAAAAAATATAGTCTTAAGATGTGCTATATTTATGGGATAAAATGCTCAATATCTGAGATAGAGCGTGTGTAAACATTGAAGTCAACACTTAGAGGCGACAGTGTGTTTCATGCTCGACGCAATCGTCAGGCTTGACGACTGCGTCTAGCATGATTGTCGCCTCTAAGCTTGTCTAAGATGTGACTTCAATGTGACTTATATATATATATATATATATACATACACACACACAAGGGCTTGACGACTACGTCTAGTATGATTGTCGCCTCTAAGATTGTCTAAGATGTGACTTTTATATATATATATATATATATATATATATATATATATATATATATATATATATATATATATATATATATATATATATATATATATATATATATATATATATATATATATATATATATATATATATATATATATATATACATACATACATACACACACATACACACACACAGCGAATCGAGTCACTGGGCGTGTTTCTAAAAATAAATACACTAAAAATCAACCTGCTTCCCTGCCGTGCGCCGACGGTTTAGTGGTAGAATCTCCGGCTGATACCAATTCAGTCGGGTTTCGATCCGATCTAGAGGTAACTAGCCACACTGATGAGCTGTGAAACAGTCTGTCTGGATGACGTTATATATATATATATATATATATATATATATATATATATATATATATATATATATATATATATATATATATATATATATATATATATATATATATATATATATATATATATATATATATATAGAGAGAGAGAGAGAGAGGAAGAAGAAATAAGTAAACTATAACATAGATATGTACAAACTTTGACTGATATATATATATATATATATAGATAATGAACAAGCTGAGAGAGATAGATAGATAGATAGATAGGTGAATAGTTTGTCGCTGAGTAACGGGAGGCAGTGGTGGAATATGTGCGAATGTTGAAGAAATGTGAACAATTTCATTAATCAGTTGGGGACGTTGCAAATCTGCGAGCAAGAATGTCGGTTACTACCTGATAAATAGCAAACCTAATAACAGACACATCACCAAAGAACAATTGCCGTTGCACATGGAAGCACTATATCTATCACTTTTTCTTCTTTTCATTCTCTCATCACCACCTCTTTCTCTCTCTCCCTCTCCTATATATATATATATATATATATATATATATATATATATATATATATATATATATATATATGTGTGTGTGTGTGTGTGTGTGTGTGTTTGTACATATATATATATATATATATATATATATATATATATATAGTTGTATACTCATGTAGCAATCCTTCCTTTATGCATGTTTCATTAAAAACGACAGAGAAGGTACAACGGTTAA
>OZ010599.1:89188888-89196388 GCA_963932145.1 Acanthosepion lycidas | reverse complement strand
GAAAAGAGCTCCACTACTTTTCACTAAGGAGTCATACCAGTTCACAAATAATAAAGAAAAAGGAATCTGTGGAGAGCCATGATCACCTACATCCTGAAGGGACATGGCATAGATGACTTCTCTGAATTCAAAACCATGGAGAAGGCAAAGGGAAACCACTCCACTATCTTTCTCAAGAAGTCATGGCAATTCACAGATAATAAAGAAAAAGGAATCTGTGGAGGGCCATGATCACCTACATACTGAAGGGACATGGCATAGATGACTACTCTGAATTCAAAACCATGGAGAAGGTAACGGGAAACCACTCCACTATCTTTCCCAAGCAGTCATGGCAATTCACAGATAATAAAGAAAAAGGAATCTGTGGAGGGCCATGATCACCTACATCCTGAAGGGACATGGCATAGATGACTTCTCTGAATTCAAAACCATGGAGAAGGCAAAGGGAAACCACTCCACTATCTTTCTCAAGAAGTCATGGCAATTCACAGATAATAAAGAAAAAGGAATCTGTGGAGGGCCATGATCACCTACATCCTGAAGGGACATGGCATAGATGACTACTCTGAATTCAAAACCATGGAGAAGGTAACGGGAAACCACTCCACTATCTTTCCCAAGAATCATGGCAATTCATAGATAATAAAGTAAAAGAAACCGTGGAGAGCCATGATCACCTCCGCACTGAAGACATATGACATAAAATAACATATACACAATTTTCTTTGGGAAAAAGTGATAATAATCAAATCTTCAAGAAAATGCTTACATATATTTTTGGTCAACTAAAACAATGTCAATTGATCATTTGGTAAATAAACTAATGGACGCAAGGTAGCGCCATTCTCTATACAATAGTAACATCTGCAGGCATTTTGAAAGTTTCCCTGTCGACATTTTTCGATCCACTCTCTAAAACTTTTTATGTGTTTATACATCATACTATAGGTAGATATATATCGTGCTTATAAGTGAATCAATTATGGGACGTGTTTATACTTGAGGCTACAGATTGATATATATCGTGTTTATAATTGAAACTATATGAGAAAGAGATAATATTTATAATTGAATCAATAGGTATTCGTGGAATTTTTTTATACTTGAGACTATAGGTAAATATATATATATCGTTTTTATAAGCGAATCTATAGGAGGAAGAGGTTTATATTTGAATCAATAGGTAGCTGTGGGACGTGTTTATACTTGAGGCTGTAGATTGATATATATCGTGTCTATGATTAAATCTATAAGAGAAAGATCTCATGTTTACAATTGAATGAATAGGTAATCATGGGACGTTTTTATACTTGAGGCTATACGTAAATACATATCGTGTTTATAATCGATTTGATAAGAGAAAGAGGCTATATTATAATTGAATGAATAAGCAGCCGTGGGACGTCTTTATACTTGAGGCTATGGATTGATATATATCCTGTTTAGAATTTAATCTATTGGAGAATGATGTCATGTTTACAATTGAATCAATATATAGTCTTGGTACATGTTTATACTCGAGGCTATAGATTCATATATAGTGTTTAGAAATGAATGTATAGGGAAACATAGTTCATATTTATTATTGAATTAATCGGTTGTTACAAGGCGTGTTTATCCGTGAGATTATGGATAGATATATACTTGTCAATCGACAGACACTGATTAAGCTGCTACTTGCATGCATTGTTAAATATTGGTTTTCTTAATTCTTGAGTCTGTAGGTAAGCATTTGTCAGACATGTGTAGGTTATATATCATCCCATTTCAGGAAATGAATATGGGAAGTACGTCTACACAAATGTCATCGAGCCAATCTTCAGAAACACCAACATACAGATTGGCTCTTCCGGGTTCGATTCGAAATTCAAACAATTATCACCTGAAGAACACCGGAGCGTACAATAGCCGAAACGTTGTGAATATGACAATAAAGATGAAGACAACAATGTAAATATTTGTCTTGATATTTGAATATATATATATATGTTATGGTGAAACACACCTATTCTATAGTTAATAGACTCTCCCACCTAATATAAGTAGGAATAGTAAGAAAAACGAGGGTCAGTCGATATCGGACGACCGGCTGAACGGTTGAACTCTCTGCCTTCGGGCGGCGAGGAATCCGAACGAGGCTATGCCGAAGGGCAGTCTCGTTCGGGGAGGTAAACCGACCCTAAACCCGTTTATATGGGTTCAAAGGGTATATTTTTGTCCGATCCCACGGGCTCGGAGATCCCACGTTAAACCGGCCTTGTGCCACATGATACCCTCGTGGGGGGGGGGTGACTAAATACTAGTCGATGTCGGACGACCGGCGTAACGGTTGAACTCTCTGCCTTCGGGCGGGGAGGAACCCGGACGAGGCTATGCCGAAGGGCAGGGTTTCGTCCGGGGAGGTAGACAGACCCGATCCCGTTTATGCGGGGTATACGGGGATTTTTTGGCCGAGCCTACGGGCTCGAGAACACCACATTAAATTCGGCCTTGTGCCACATCTGACTGCGTGGGGCATTTACTAAATAGCGTCGGTGTCGGACGACAGTAGTCGACAGTTAGTCGGACACGAAAGTAGTCAGCGACCACAACAAGATTACTCTGCGTAATACCTATTATATCAAGTTCCTAACGTTCGGTACGTCGAACCTATTTTAATACCGACAAGCCTCCACTGCAAAATAACTCCACAAAAATATATACACATACCGAGTGTAACAGCAAAAGTGTCCAACTCGTGTAGCAGCATGGGATAATTGCCCCACCCCACAAAATGTTTAATATAATAAAAGTCACTAAACTAGGTTTTCTTTCTTCCAGGTTTTCAGATGTTTAGCCATCTTGACACCATTTGCCCTTAAGAATCACTGAAAAACCCTGGAAAGCGAACAGGTTAAAATCATTGTGTGTCAGCCCCACTCTCTTCTCAGCTGAGCAATGGTGAGAGGAAAAAGTTCTGTCATATTAACAACCTTCATACTCTGGGTTTCCACCTTCAAAGTCCATTCAGGAACCATCCAGGAATAAGCTTAAAAAAGAGGAAAATAGAGAGGTAAACTGCATCAGGTGGTGACATCAAGAAGAGGGATCATCATTTCAACTTACAGCTAAAAGTAGAGTTCAATGGTGTTAGAAAACCCTCGGAGAATTCCAGTAAGATATCTTTAATCATTTCTAAGCTACAACGGTTCAAAACTTAATCTATTGCTCAAAGTAGGATTCAATGATGTTAGAAAACCCTCGGAGAATTCCAGTTAGATATCTTTAATCGTTTCTATGCTACAACGGTTCAAAACTTAATCTAATGCTCAAAGTAGGGTTCAATGGTGTTAGAAAACCCTCAGAGAATTCCAGTAAGATATCTTTAATCATTTCTAAGCTACAACGGTTCAAAACCTGATCCATTGCTCAAAGTAGGATTCAATGATGTTAGAAAATCTTCGGAGAATTCCAGTTAGATATCTTTAATCGTTTCTATGCTACAACGGTTCAAAACTTAATCTATTGCTCAAAGTAGGGTTCAATGGTGTTAGAAAACCCTCGGAGAATTCCAGTAAGATATCTTTAATAATTTCTAAGCTACAACGGTTCAAAACCTAATCCATTGCTCAAAGTAGGGTTCAATGGTGTTAGAAAACCCTCGGAGAATTCCAGTAAGTTATCTTTAATCATTTCTAAGCTACAATGGTTCAAAACTTAATCTATTGCTCAAAGTAGGGTTCAATGGTGTTAGAAAACCCTCGGAGAATTCCAGTAAGATATCTTTAATCATTTCTAAGCTACAATGGTTCAAAACTTAATCTATTGCTCAAAGTAGGGTTCAATGGTGTTAGAAAACCCTCGGAGAATTCCAGTAAGATATCTTTAATCATTTCTAAGCTACAACGGTTCAAAACCTAATCCATTGCTCAAAGTAGGATTCAATGATGTTAGAAAACCCTCGGAGAATTCCAGTTAGATATCTTTAATCGTTTCTATGCTACAACGGTTCAAAACTTAATCTATTGCTCAAAGTAGGGTTCAATGGTGTTAGAAAACCCTCGGAGAATTCCAGTAAGATATCTTTAATCATTTCTAAGCTACAATGGTTCAAAACTTAATCTATTGCTCAAAGTAGGGTTCAATGGTGTTAGAAAACCCTCGGAGAATTCCAGTAAGATATCTTTAATCATTTCTAAGCTACAACGGTTCAAAACCTAATCCATTGCTCAAAGTAGGGTTCAATGGTGTTAGAAAACCCTCGGAGAATTCCAGTAAGATATCTTTAATCATTTCTAAGCTACAACGGTTCAAATCTTAATCTAAAACAATTTTGCTATTACACGATTTGGACAATTTTGCTGTTATACCCAGTATATCTGTGTGTGCGTGCGCGCGCGCGCGTGTCTGTGTGTGACTTTTTCTGATCCACTCTCAAAAACTGACTCCCGTACACACAAGAACACTAATGCTTTCTTTAGATGGCATCAGTGTGAATAAATATATTTCATTCAATTGGTGTCTCCACTCATCATATTTGTTTTGTTTTGTTTTGTTTTTTTGTTTTTTTATTTAAACGACACTTTTCAGAAATAAAAATAGCAGAAATATTTCTTTCTGGCGAAATGGTGTGCATTACAGAAAATAGAAAAATGCTCCTTGACTCCGAAAATGATTGGTCAGAGGATTGACGGGTCTCTTCCCGAAGGACACTGATGATCGATTTTTGCAAAAATAATCTCCAGTGGCCTCAAAGCAAATATCTCGCCTCCACTGTCCCAATATTGAAAGCAAGAAGCCTTTTCTCTGCTTACTTGCTGCTGCTACTTGCCACTGTGAATCCTTTTTCTACTCATTCATGACGTCTGGTGAATGAAAATGAATTCTGAGATGAACATCACGGACCCGACGTATTGAAATTGTACATGCCAAAATCAAGATCACGGCGAATTTCGTTTTGGAAGGGACCTTGGTGTTTAGAGGATTTGACAAAATATTTATTTGACAATATATATATGCTTGCTTAATATCAAAAGCTGCTTTTTATCTTATTTTTGATCGCAAAGGAAAACATTGGACATGTTTGTACTAAAGTCTATAGGTTGTGTTTATACTTGAGTCTGTATGAAATTACATGTTGTGTTTATACTTGAGTTCACTTGTAACCATAGAACGTATGTATATTTCAGTCTGTTGGTAGGTAGGTCTTATCCTTGAGACTATCAGTCAGTTATGGGCCATGCGTGATACACGCTTAGACGATCATCTATCTTTCGATACATCTGACGAGGCAGTTTGTTTTCCCGCAGTAGGTTGCCTTTTGTTTCTGCGATGAACCAGTTGCCATCCCGGTTTACCCATAGCAGTGAGGTGGGAGAAGAAGAGGAATCATACCTTTCCCAAGGGTATTACCACGTAAGTGAATAACGGTTAGTTATGTGTCATGCGTGATACACGCTTAGATGATCATGTATCTTTCGATACATAACTGACGAGGCAAATTTTTTTCCCAGAGTAGGTTGCCATTTCATTCTGCGGTATATCAGTTACTATAGATCCCGGTCTGCCCTTCTATTGCTATATATATATATATATATATATATATATATATATATATGTTTCATTAATAATGACAGACAAGGTACTACGGTTAAGCTTTATATTTAATTTTTCTTGTGTTCGAACAAGGTTTTTCCTTTTCTGGACACAGAGTGTGTAGAAACTGTTCAGATGTTTTATATTTTTGAGCGCTTTCGGCTATACCTTTAAACATTATCAAGGATGATAATACTATATTATTATATTTGTGTTTTCTACTAGCAGAAAACACAAATATAATAACTTCATCATAAAAAAGATTATAAATAATGGAAGCTTTAACAATAAAAAAAGAAAAAGTCAGCTCTTAACAATATTGACTACGAACAAGGCCACAATGTGCTGACCGTATTCGGAAATTAAAAACATTTCTATAACATACTAAAGCATACACATAATACACACACTCGATTAAGCTGAAAAATTGAATCATCCTTGATAATGGCTAAAGGTATAGCCGAAAGCGCTCGGAACTATAAAACATTTAGACAGTTTTTACAAATGCTTTGTCCAGAAAAAAGCTTTTGTTCGAACACAAGGGAAATTAAATGAAAAATTTAACGGTAGTACCTTGTCTGTCGTTTAATGAAACATGCATAAACGTAGGATTGCTGCCTAAATATACAACTATGTATGTATATATGTATATATTTATATAAATTAAACAAAAATGTATATGTATACATATATATCTATGTATCTATCTATCTATCTATCTATCTATCTATCTATCTATATATATATATATATATATATAAACAAAAACATATATATATATATATATATATATATATATATATATATATATATATATATATATATATTAAACAATAACACACTTTGTTGTCGTTTGATCCGCTGAGTTATTTAATTTATTACCCCTCTTGTCCTCGCACATAGTTTTGTCTTTCATTCCGATCCTAAAAAATCGAATTTAATACACTATACGTTAGCAAAACACATCGGTTAAAATCTTTTCCACTTTATCTCATATATATATATATATATATATATATATATATATATATATATATATATATATATATATATCAGACAAAGTGTGTGCGTGTGTGTGCTTTGATTTTAATTGCGTACAGTTTCTTTTCCTGCTTTTACCTCTCTTACAAAAACGATAATACTTTCTCGTCTAGAACATCTTTGTCTCTTCTGACATGCTCTTGTCAAAGTTTTCCTGGTCAACGACCTCTCGAACTGTTTAAAGCTTCTCTTTCACGGACTTGGCAAATTCTTATCTCATTAGCGCATCTTCCATTTTCTGCCCAGCCTTTTGAAATAATTAACCAAGTTACAATGATAACATGAAAACTCATCACCTCCTGAAGGTATTACGTTAATGTAAAAATTATCGACATTTCTTCGCATAGAATTCATTTAGTTTTGACAATCAGTTTCTATAACAGCACCGCGTGGAAGTCGGATTCCTGAGAAATCGTTTAACATGACATACCTTCCCATTTAATTCATAGTGTGGGATTTTAAAAATGGGCGTTTGCTTATCTTAGACACCCTCGAGCTCTACAGTCCTGTTTTTCCTTTTTAATATTTTTTTTACAATGATGTTCACCTTGTACAAGGCCCAAGAGCGACTTGAGGTAGAAGATTAGCAGAGTTTATAGAGATATGTGGGGAAGATAACGGTTAGCCCTAGACTTGAAAAAGATGAGATTATAATGAACGGACGAAGCCCCCACTTCAATGTATGGCAGTGAAACTGACACAGAAAACAATAGAATTCGAGAATGTAAATGGTTTAAAAAAGAAAAGAAATTAAATTATTTCCAACTGTCGTCGACACACTGGCTCATTCTTTTTGAAAACGTTAAAAAATAAGCATGGACTGTAGACATCCACAGACAAATTGTTTCGCTGTATCACAGCTCATCAGTGTGTCTAGACGTC
>OZ010599.1:89143888-89183888 GCA_963932145.1 Acanthosepion lycidas | reverse complement strand
ATCTATCTATCTATCTATCTATCTATGTATCTATCTACCTATCTATGTTCATATCTATCTATGTAGTTGTCTGTCGCAGAATGTTGATATCTATCTGCTTATTTGTCCGTCTGTTCGTCTGTCTCAGCCTCTTGATATCTATCTATCTATCTATCTGTCTATCTATCTCAGTCGCTTCATTATCTATCTATCTATCTATATTCATATCTATGTTCATATCTATGTTCATATCTATCTATCTATTTGTCTGTCGCAGAATGTTGATTTCTATCTGTCTATCTGTCTGTTCGTCTGTCTCAGACTCTTGATATCTATCTATCTATCTATCTATCTATCTATCTATCTATCTATCTGTCTAGGTCTGTCTGTTCATATCTATCTATCAAGCTGTCTGTCTCAGAATGTTGATATCTATCTGTCTGCCTATCTGTCTGCCTGTATGTCTGTCTGTCTCAGTCTGTTGATATCTATCTATCTATCTATCTATCTATTGTCTTATCCTTTCTCAGTCTATTCATATCTATCTAGTTAGCTATATAACTGTCTGTCTCAGAATGTTGATATATCTCTCTCGTACTATCTATCTATGTACAGCGTGCGATGGGTAAATTGTTGAGATTTTACATTTTTAATTTCTCGCCGTTTGCGTTATTTGTTTTTGATGTTGTCGACTGCACAGTATGGTAGGGTCAGTTGGCCACCGTCTATGAGAAAAAGAACACCATTCACTCCGCCAGAAATTTGGAAACAGCCTGGTGTACGTCTTGGCATTCGCGCCGGAAGCTCCTATACAAACTTTTCAAAGCGTTTGGGTATCAATCTGAGGACAGTACAGAGGATTCGGAAAGACTTCGATGAAAGTATTTGGAGTGACCACGAGGGATGGCGACATTATGCTTCCCACAGGGTCTCAAATTCAACACAGAGACCTACATCAAGTGTCTTGAGGAGGTAGAGCTGCTCTGGGTCAAGTCCTTATCTGGCAACGGGACTCTGCACCATCCCACAAAAGCAGGAGAACCTAGTCAGATAATTTCTGCGACTACATCACCCCGAACATCTGGCCACCTAACTCCCCATACCCCAACCCCCTTGATTATCCTGTGTGGGGTGCAGTTGAGTGAGAGACCAACAAAACTCCTTGTAACACCAAAGATGAACTGAAGGCAAGGATTATGACAGCATTCATCAACTTAAACAAAGGAGACCATCTAGAAGAGTTGCAGGAGATTCCGAAGACGTGGGAGGCCGTGGTTGAAGCCAATGGTGATTTTATTGAATAAATTTACGCTTTAGTATTTCAAGATATTTTTGTGTAATTTTGGTAAATATGTCTGTTAAAATGAGATGTCAGTGTTATTTTCATTTTCGCGTCATTTAGACGACAATTTACCCATCGCTACCCGCATGTCGAATACTTTCTCTGTCTATTCATATCTATCTATCTATCTATCTATCTATCTATCTATCTATCTATCTATCTATCTATCTGTGTCTCTCTTACTCTCTCTCTCTATATATATATGTGTGTGTGTATGCGTGTGTGTGCGTGTGTGTGAGCGTGTATGTGAGTGTATATGTCATTCTCTCTCTTGTCTATTTATCTATGCATATAAATCTAATAATTAGGTATGTATTTAATTCTGTCGTAGTCAGAATATATCTGTTTATCTCTCTATTTTATGTCTAGTCATATCTATATGAATCTATCTATCTATCTATCTATCTATCTATCTATCTATCTATCTACCTCAGTCTCTTCATATCTATGTATCTATCTATGTTCATATCTATCTATCTATCTGTCTATCTCAGTCGCTTCACACACACACACACACATATATATATATATATATATATATATATATATATATATATATATATATATATAGCATTCTCTCAGCTTATATCTATCTAAAATTCTGTTTATTACTATCGCAGTCATTTTATCCCTATTTCAGTCTCTTCTTATCTATCTATCTATCTATCTATCTATCTATCTATCTATCTATCTATCTCAGTCTCTTCATCTCTATCTATCTATCTATCTATCTATCTATCTATCTATCTATCTCAGTCTCTTCATATCTATGTATCTATCTATGTTCATATCTATCTATCTATCTGTCTATCTCAGTCGCTTCACACACACACACACACATATATATATATATATATATATATATATATATATATATATATAGCATTCTCTCAGCTTATATCTATCTAAAATTCTGTTTATTACTATCGCAGTCATTTTATCCCTATTTCAGTCTCTTCTTATCTATCTATCTATCTATCTATCTATCTATCTATCTATCTATCTCAGTCTCTTCATCTCTATCTATCTATCTATCTATCTATCTATCTATCTATCTATCTCAGTCTCTTCATATCTATGTATCTATCTATGTTCATATCTATCTATCTATCTGTCTATCTCAGTCGCTTCACACACACACACACACATATATATATATATATATATATATATATAGCATTCTCTCAGCTTATATCTATCTAAAATTCTGTTTATTACTATCGCAGTCATTTTATCCCTATTTCAGTCTCTTCTTATCTATCTATCTATCTATCTATCTATCTATCTATCTCAGTCTCTTCATCTCTATCTATCTATCTATCTATCTATCTATCTATCTATCTATCTATCTCAGTCTCTTCATATCTATGTATCTATCTATGTTCATATCTATCTATCTATCTGTCTATCTCAGTCGCTTCACACACACACACACACATATATATATATATATATATATATATATATATATATATATATATAGCATTCTCTCAGCTTATATCTATCTAAAATTCTGTTTATTACTATCGCAGTCATTTTATCCCTATTTCAGTCTCTTCTTATCTATCTATCTATCTATCTATCTATCTATCTCAGTCTCTTCATCTCTATCTATCTATCTATCTATCTATTTCAGTCTCTTCATATCTATCTATGTTCATATCTATCGATCTATTAGGTTGGTGCAAAAATAATGACGTAATAATGTCGTTTTTTGACGTATTTTTTAACGTCAAAAAACGACATTATTACGTCATTATTTTTGCACCAACCTAATATCTATCTCAGTCGCTTCATATATATATATATATATATATATATATATATATATATATATATATATATAGCATTCTCTCAGCTTATTTATATCTATCTATAATTCTGTTTATTACTATCTATCTCAGTCATTTTATATCTATTTCAGTCTCTTCATATGTATCTATCCATCTGTTGTGTATGTTTGGACATTCGTTTATAATTGCCTTGCATTCTCTTCTATAGAATTAAAAATATCTATCGAGATTATATTGATAGACATTTCGATATTTACATTCACACCGACACACGCACAAGCTTCTGTTGATATTGTAAATTTTCCACTCGACATAGCGACGATGGCTGGCCTTTAGGCTGTGTGACGTTGCAATTGAAGTTTTCTGACGTCAGCAATGACCTGACCCGAACTTGCAGGCCGCCTTGTTGTGTCTCTTCGCTCATGCGCAGAAAGCGTGCAAACATATGGATGGAAAGGATACGTTGTGTAGATGAGACTGTCTGATTGTTCACGTTTGGGCGTTCGTGTGTCTATGCGTGTTGGGGTCTGTATCCGCACTCAACAACACAGCTCGACAAATGCGCATTTTGGAGTTATATCAATGTATTTACGTCTTAGAAATTAGCAATTGTCTTTTTATGTCTGGAAGTTGTTTGTTTTTTTTTATTAACTACGCCAGACGTGTTGTAAACAACTCACTAATCGGCAGCGTCTTTTCAAAATACGCTCCTTATAGCAGTAGCGTTGTTAACACACGTTGTTTAATCCAACTCTCTTCTCTTGTGTGTATGTCGAGTTTGAAGAATATATATATATATATATATATATATATATATATATATATATATATATAGAGAGAGAGAGAGAGAGAGAGAGAGAGAGAGAGAGAGAGAGAGAGAAAATAATAACCGCGAATCAATAGAAAATGAAAAACATTTTGTATCAATTTAGCAATATTATTGGCTCTAATCTGGCACATCGGCATCAGTCACTTTCCCACCGCCGCAAAGTTGCCTCCCTTCGCTTTTTCTATAAATTCTTTCATGGTAATTGCCCGGATGAGCTCTTTGCTGTTAATAGCTTTTTGTATTCATATTGTAAATATTCATTGGGGTTAATTTTTAGAATTGTTATTTTTATTCCCCCCCCCCACAGACAACGAATTGTAAATATGGGGACTAGTTAGTATTTTCATATAGACAAAGAGGTATTATGGCGTTTGTAGTAAGAAAGGTACGTATAAATGTGTTGTTTTGGTGTAAGGAATATTGTTTTGTACGATTGGGTCAGTGTTTGCGGCTAGCTAGGTTATAGTTAAGACAGAAGAAGACCGTCCTTTCCCCAATTCCCTTTTCGGCCTCGTGCCACATTTCTGTAGTTAACAGAATAAATATCGCTCTTCGCTGTGATACCTTGCCTTTTTAAATTTAAGCACAATCCTCGACTAGCTTCGAGATCTCATCAATTTACAGTTGAACTGGCAAGATGTAACCGTAAGTTCTATGCTAACAGTTTCTTCTCTCGCACTTCTCGCTTGTGGACCTCCCTTCTTGTCTGTTGTGGAGGTATTCCGCAGTGGAGGCTTGTATTTGTACTAAATCGGTCCTAAATAGTTCGACGTACAAAACGTTAGGAACTTGATATAATAGGTATTACGCAGAGTAATCTTGTTGGGGTCGCTGACTACTTTCGTATTCGACTAACTGTCGACTACTCTCGTCCGACATCGACGCTGTTTAGTAACTGCCCCACGCAGTCACATATGGCACAAGGCCGAATTTAATGTGGGGTTCCCGAGCACTTAAAAAATTCCCGTAGACCCCGCATAAACGGGATCGGGTTTTTCTACATCCCCGGACGAAACTCTGCCCTTCGACATAGCCTCGTCTGTCGTCCGACATCGACGATATTTAGTCACCCCCCCCCGAGGGTATCATGTGTCACAAGGCCGGTTTAACGTGGGATCTCCGAGCTCGTGGGCTCGGCCAAAAATATGCCCATTGAACCCGTATAAACGGGTTCAGGGTCGGTTTACCTCCCCGAACGAGACTCCACCCTTCGGCGTAGCCTCGTTCGGGTTCTTCCCCGCCCGAAAGGGGAGAGTTCAACCGTTCAGCCGGTCGTCCGACATCGACTGGCTCACGTTTCTCTTACTACTCCGACTTATATTAGGTGGGAAGAGTCTATTAACTATGGAATAGGTGTGTTTCACCCTAACATTAACTCCATGCCTTCTAGCCAACTTTAATCTTCAAAAATTTAAGTACAATGTCAGTCGCTATCTAGTGGCCTCCTGATTACTGTTTTCTCTTCGCGCTCATTATTAATGTTCCTGCTTCTAATTCTTCCACACCCTGTAGCCCCTTATGTCTTTGTGGCTTTATTGCCTTGCATGGGGTAATACCGATTAAAAAAAAAGGGCCAAGTAAAAATAAGACGTTCATTAAAATATCTCAAGTTCTCATCTCTTTGTGAGTAACAGGGTGGTTCGGCGTGGGGGAACGGTTAACGACCACGTCTTTTCATTTTATTTTTTTATAATGATGTTCACCCTGTGTAAGGCCCAAGAGCCACTCGCGATAGAGTATTACAGAGTAGGGGTCAGAGTTTATGCGGATAAGTGGGTGAGATAACGGATGACGCAAAACAAGAACAGGCTAAGATTGTAGTGATCGGGGAAGCATCCTCTTGGGAGTCGATTCCGCAAAGCAGTGTTTCGTGGGAAGAAGCTGCTCTAGTGAAAGGGAATGAGGGTAGTCCGCTATAATGGGCGTGGCAGGCGGCTCTTAGCCGTGACGGTTAGAATTTGTAGAACTAAGAAATGTAGTTTGATCATTTTTCATGACAATGGAGATAGTGCGGCGATCACTACACCTGAACAATAAGTTCGATTCTCATCGAGTGCTACATTCTCGTGAACTTGTGCCAAACTAAGTTTTGTGGAAACATGGCGACTTATGGCCGTAATAATTGTTAGCAAATTAGTCTGATTGATCGTTACTACCTGAAAAGTGAACGCTCTAGATTTGAGGCCATGTGTCCGAACTAAATTAAAAATACTTTGCACGGTGGAACATTTAGTCCCTTTGAATATAACTTCTAAGTTGTGTGTTTCATCCGCACTGTGTGCCCCATAATTGTAGTCTTGTAGCAGCTATATACCAGCCTATCGAAAGTTTGACATTTGGCTTAATTCTTCTCCCTGTTATTTGTTGTTCTTTGTTTGTCGTCAAAATATCATTAATAGATCCATGGGTAGTAAGATGAAGTGATATATATTCATTATATTTCTGTTGTAATGTAAAAATGTTATACATTTGCTTATACATTTGCTTGTCACACGGTACATTACGCCTGGTAGCACCTATCCACGTATGATTCTCTTCCGTGGGTTGCTAGAAAATCCCTGTTGCAGAATCTTGCTCCGTCATAGATGTGTTTCTTCAACATTGACTTAACCTAAGGACACATGGCACAGTGGATAAAGACGTTGCTGAGATCCAGTGACAGGACCCAAAGAGTGTGAGTTCAATATCCAGTTAAGACAGTGGAGAAATTGGAGAGGGGTATTAACAGAAGATAATAGTCCGAATAATGTAAATAGTGTACATAATACCTCATCTCAGAAATATACACAGATACTGAAAGGCCGAAACCTTGTAATAAATATGTTGACAAAGAAGATGACAATAGTCCGAATAATGTAAATAGTGTACATAATACCTCATCTCAGAAATATAGACAGATACTGAAAGGCCGAAACCTTGCGATAAATATGGCGACAAAGATGAGGACAATAGTCCGAATAATGTAAATAGTATACATAATACCTCATCTCAGAAATATAGACAGATACTGAAGGGCCGAAACGTTGTAATAAATATGGCGACAAAGATGAGGACAATAGTCCGAATAATTTAAATAGTGTACATAATACCTCATCCCAGAAATATAGACAGATACTGATAGACACCAAATTGTGATTTATACTGCAACTATGCTGAGCAGATCATAGTTACAGTTTTTCGGTTAGAGCGAATAATCTAGTGTAATAAATAGTTTTGAACTAAGCTAGTACAAATAAACTCTAGGTCACGATGACTTAGATGTCATACCAACATAAACATCGACAGATTCCCAACCGTTCGGCCGTCCTTAGCCTGATGATAAAATACATCCGTCAACAAGGGAGATTGGAGGTTTTGAGGAGCATGGAACCACCTCTTAATAATTGTTGTTCCCGGGTCCACCCTGATCTGGAGTGGTAGCACCTGTTTGGGTCCCAGCTATGGGCAAATAGTAAAAACACCAGAAATAGATATTAATAGTAAAAATAATTACCGAAGCTTCCAAGAAAGATTGAATTTCGGTATTAAATGACCCACACGGTGTTTACCGTTAAACAAACAAACCGTTCAGTCTATCTAATTTCACCTCCCAACGTCGCCTCATCGTCTACCCAGGATGATATGGTTACCGGCTTGTCAAATCGACTATGGTGAGATACGCATCTGGGTTTCATGGTCGGAAAACGATCGTTCTAACCATCTCGGCCACGCGCCCGCATCATTCTTGTAGTGATCCCGATTCTGACTTGGTGCCCCGGACGTTTCGCTTGTGTTGGACTAAAATCAGCCTGGTAGATCAATAGACACAGTGACAAAGTCACTCGAGTCTATTGGTTGCATTTGTTGATTCTATGCCAACGAAAAGATTTCTCAAAGGCGTAGTTATATTCTGCCGTCAGAATAAACTGATCGTCTCAAAGAACAAAAAAAGTATCTCTTGAAGGAATCATGTCAACAGAAGCACCAATATTAAAGCTATAACATAAATGCCATCGCAAATGACTGTCTCTGAAACAGGAGCAATCTTCAAATGCATTGACCATCTTGAAATTCTTCGATCAATCAAAAGCAACATATATAAATCCTCTATGGAGCAGTAGTCGGTAAGCTTATATCTCAAGTCATTAGCCTTAGATAGCTAGCATTTGTTATGAAACAAGACCGGAATCGTCTCATGCAATGATTCTCAACTGGGGCCCAAATGGACCCTGGGGTTCCATGGATCTTGAAACTCTTCGATCAATCAAAAGCGACATATATAAATCCTCTATGGAGCAGTGGTCGGTAAGCTTATATCTCAAGTCATTAGCCTTGGATAGCTAGCACTGGTTGTGAAACAAGACCTTGTCTTGTGTAATGATTCTCAACTGGGGCCTATATGGACCCTGGGGTTCCATGGATCATTACTGGGGTCTACACAAAGAAATAGTAAATTGGCAGACCACGGTAATATTTTAGTGGTCTAAAGAGCCGAGGGGGCACGGTAGATAGCTGTTCGGATTGAAGAATCGAGGAACCGAGTTCGAATTCCAGTCGAATCCATGACATTCACTTAGGTACTAATACCCTTGCGAAAGGTATCAATCCTCTTCTTCTCCCCCTGCCTACATCTATGGGTAAATGCTAGGACACACCGGGTTCTATAGCCTTGACAACTCCCGCAGAAAGAAATGGCGACCTATTGCGGGATAAAAATTTGCGTCGTCAGTCATGTGTCGAAAGATACATGATCGCTTAAGCGTGTGTCACGAATGGTCACATAACTGACTGACTGGTCTAAAGAGCAATTTCGCTTTAGAACGTTTGTCACAACCGAGTATTGGAATTTCTATAGGAATATACGTCATATTAAATACTAAAAATCGAAAAACAACTCGAAAACGAGCAGAAAACGTGATCAATTGTCCTTTTTACTCAACCGGATGTTTTGATGTAAAAGTTGAATAGAAACTGAGAAGTATAATGGAAGGTTTACATATATATATATATATATATATATATATATATATATATATAGGAAAATTATATAAAGATTATAATTTATTATATGAATTAATTTAATGTATTAATAATATTACTTTTAAATATTAATAAGATAAAATATTAAGATATTAATAAAAATTAATTAATATGAATTATTAAAAAATAAAATATTAATAATAAAATTAATTTAATATATAAATTATATATGGATTATATATAAAAGAATGATTAACAGAATTAAACTCTTCAGCAGCAGGGGCTATTTCCAGCAAAACCCTCCACACTGAGGGCCTATATATGCACTAGTGTATATAAATGTTCCATAGAATTTAGTTGAATACGAGTTTATTTCAATTAAATTAGTTTTACTTCAAAATAAAGCAGATACATTCACTATTTCTATAATACACTTCCTAAAATTGTCTATTAGTAAAAAATAAAATGAGCTTTTTTTCATCATATGATTAGGGCGGGGGCACCCAAAAAATTACGAATAAAAGTGGTCAATGGATAAAAAAAAAAAAAGGTTGACACCCACGTAGTTAAGTCAACTGTAAATAATTTTCTCTCGTCATTTTATGACAACCAAAAATAAAATCGAGGTATGAAATTTTCAGAACAACTATTCACTGTCCATAAGAAGGGAAAAAGGAAAATAAATAAGTAGAATTCAGGATCAAGTGATACTCAGCCGGAAGATTGTGAATTCCAGTCGCCGATTTACATAGGCCGAATTCTAGATAAGAGTGAGTCACAATTCGTTCTGGACGAACGGGAGGGGCAATCACTGTTAGAAAGGGGCAAAGGGAAGATCTGGTCCGTTAGTCTGTCGAGAGAGAAGACAGAAGTAGCAGTCCAAAGTGCCATTTGCCTACCCACCCTGACAATGTCAGATGAATCTGCGAATAACGAACCCATTATACCGTTACCGTTATTATTTTCGCACCAACCTAATATTTAAAACAAGATTCCTAATTTTTTTTTCTCCATTGTGACCTTTTCACCTTCCGTTCTTTTGTTGAACGTAAACTGGACCCTTATCCAGTATTTATTCACCCTGGCCCAAGCGGGAATCAAAATATATCATGAAACAGAAGCTGAACAGAGGGCCACGCAGATAGGGACTCACAGGCGCTTTGTCACAAAGTCTTTGACAACACGGTAATCTCGTAGACTAATTAACATTCTAGTAAATTTGTAGTTTCTCGAATTGTCAGCATTTCAATCTAGGAAAAATCTAGAATAGCATACCATATATGTAGAGGAAGTGACCAGTCCTCACCTTCCAGTCTCGATAGAGTCCAAAAACGTTTCTCTTTGTGGGTGACGATTTGTTTCCCCCAACACAACACCCTTTCCTACAGACGAGACGACGCAAGCCTCTAGCTACGCTATCGTTATTTCCATAGACAGTGTTCAGACGGACTACATTCCTTAGTTTCCCCAGTTCACCACGGCTAACACTTGACACGCCACTTCCATTGTAGTGAACCAAAGTCATTACCCCCGTATTTCATTGGCGAGATGTAAGTTCTATTCGAGCAGCTTTTTTTTTCTTACGAACCACTAGTTTGTGGAACCGACTCCCAAGTGGATGTTTCCCCGATCACGGCGTTTTTTCCTTCTTTTATGGAAGCACAAGGAAGCTGGTGAACCGGAAGTTGCTAGAGAATGACCTAAAAAGGCCTGACGAGTTTTAATAGGCTGGTTGAGCCTTACACAGTTGTTTTTGACTGTTAACACACAAGTCGATATTAGCACATTGGGCTATCGATTGGAGCGCCATGGAGAAAGGGTATTATGTTGTAAGAAATCACTGATAATTAACGGTTAAAATAATCACTGTCAAAGTATGCCAGAGCATCTAACAGATGTATTTCACGATATATATATATATATATATATATATACATATATATATATATATATAGGTTACAAATTCCTTTTGAGAAATATTGACTTAAATGTTAATTTTTATATCTATCTATCTATATATCTATATAAATATATATATATATATATATATATATATATATATATATATATATATATATATATATATGAAGAAAAATATACGGAAAAAACAAACAAAAATCCTTATATGCAATTATGCTATTTTATGAATATGTCCTGAAGATGGTTTATTAGACCGAAACTTCCGACATTGACATATTAACATTAAAACAGCATAATTGCATATAAGGATTTTTGTTTGTTTTTTTCCGTATATTTTTCTTCATACTGTCGGATCTATATCCATATATTTGCTTACACACACACACACACACATATATATATATATATATATATATATATATATATGGAAGATTTACAAGTAACGACAAACTTAATATATACATACATACATACATACATACATATATATATATACATACATACATACATATATATATATATATATATATATATATATATATATATATATATATACATACATGCATACATATATATATATATATATATATATATATATATATGCGTGCGCGTGTACGTACAATGTAAATGCATTGCTAATGATTTTACTATAGGAATGCATTGAAAATCAGGAAGAAAGGGATTGTCAGTGGTCAGGAATGAATGCAAGCATTACTGATAGAATAAGGCTATTATATGTATAATGTAAATGCATTACTAATGATTTTACTATAGGAATGCATTGAAAATCAGGAAGAAAGGGATTGTCAGTGGTCAGGAATTAATGCAAGCATTATTGAGAGAATATGGATAATCTTTATTCTTTCATTATGAATGCTTTCAGAGCAAATAATAATATTCATTTATATGAAGCCATATTTTACAAGCATCTAAATGAACCCCGCTTTTTGTAAATTATAAATAAAATGCAACCAACTGCATTTTTCAAGGCAATGATTCCAGCCTACAGGCCGGAAATAAACCAGAAATAATGACGGTTTTGTTGTTATTTTAATATAATTATTTTTTTACGATTGACAATATTTTTGATTAAATAAAAGAGTAAGAAAAGAATAGAGGGTTAAAAAGGAAGAAATGAGAAGAAAACAAGAAAGTAAAGAAGGAAAAAAGTAAGAAAAGAAAGAAAGAAAGAAAGAAAGAAAGGAAGGAAGCTGACAAGAAAGAAAGAAACTCGAGGAGAAAGAAAGAAAGAAAGCTGACAAGAAAGAAAGAAAGAAAGAAAGAAAGAAAGCTGACAAGAAAGAAAGAAACTCGAGGAGAAAGAAAGCAAGCAGACAAGAAAGAAAGAAACTCGAGGAAAAAGAAAGAAAGAAAGAAAGAAAGAAAGGAAGGAAGGAACCTGACAAGAAAGAAAGAAACTCGAGGAGATAGAAAGAAAGAAAGAAAGAAAGAAAGAAAGAAAGAAAGAAAGAAAGGAAGGAAGCTGACAAGAAAGAAAGAAACTCGAGGAGAAAGAAAGAAAGAAACTCGAGGAGAAAGAAAGAAAGAAACTCGAGGAGAGAGAAAGAAAGAAAGAAAGAAAGAAAGAAAGAAAGAAAGAAAGAAAGAAACTCGAGGAGAAAGAAAGAAAGCTGTCAAGAAAGAAAGAAACTCGAGGAGAAAGAAAGAAAGAAAGAAAGAAAGAAAGAAAGCTGACAAGAAAGAAAGAAACTTGAGGAGAAAGAACGCTGACAAGAAAGAAAGAAACTCGAGGAGAAAGAAAGAAAGAAAGAAAGAAAGAAAGAAAGAAAGAAAGAAAGAAAGAAAAAAGAAAAAAATAATGTAAAATTGGAAAGAAAGTAAGGGGAACAGAAAGGAAAAGATAGAAAGAAAAAGAAAGAAAGAAAAAGAAAAAAAGAAAGAAAGAAAGAGAAAGGAAGAAGAAAGAAGGAAAGAAAGAGAAAGAAATTAAAATGAAACAAAGACAGAAAGAATGAAAGATAGAAGGAAGACCAAAAAACAGAAAAAAAGAAAGAATTAAATATTAAAAAGAAAGAAAAATAAAAAGAATGAAGAATCAAAGAAAGAAAGAAGAAAGACAAAAAAGAAAGATGAAAGAAAGAAAATAAAAGACAAAATGAAAGACAGACAAAAAGAAAGAAAGAAAGAAAAAAGAAAGAACGAATGTAAAATTAGAAAGAAAAAAAGAAGAAAAGAAAGGAAAAAAATGAATGAAAAAGAAAAAAGAAAGAGAAAGAAAGACAAAATGAAACAAAGACAGAAAGAACGAAAGATAAAAGAAAGTAAAAGTAGAAAGAAAAAAGGCAGACCAAGAGAAAGAAAGAGGAAAAAGGAAGAAAAAAAGGAAATAATTATAGATTAAAAGGAAAGAAAAATATAAAGAAAGAAAAATAAAAAGAAAGAAAGAAGTAAGACAAAAAATAAAAACGAAAGAAAGCCAAAAAGAAAAAAAAAACAAAGAAAGAAAAAGAATGAAAGAAAAATAAAAAGAAAGTAAGAAGAAAGACAAAACAGAAAAACGAAAGACAAAATGAAAGTCCAAAAGAAAGAAAGAAAAATAAAAAGAAAGACAAAATGAAAGTCCAAAAGAAAGAAAGAAAAATAAAAAGAAAGAAGACAAAAAAGAAAAATGAAAAAAAGAAAGACAAAATGAAAGAAAGCCAAAAAGAAAAAAAGAAAGAAAAAGAAAGAAAGAAAAAGAAAGAAAGAAGAAAGACAAGAAAAATGAAAGAAAGAAAAAGAAAGACAAAATGAAAGAAAGCCAAAAAGAAAAAAAGTAAAGAAAAAGAAAGAAAAATAAAAAGAAAGAAAAAAGACAAAAAAGAAAAAAAGAAAAAGACAAAATGAAAGAAAGACAAAAAGAAAAAAAGAAAGAAAGAAAAAGAAAGAAAGAACGTAAATAAGAAAGAATGAATTGAGTAGTACAGACGAGAAAGAGCAACCAAAAAAGAAAAAAAAATGACTCTTTCTTGTGTAAGTGTCGTCGTTCAGTTCTGCAGACGGCTTTGTATGACGCAGTTAAATTAAAAGATTCCGCTCCTCAGTCTCTCACTATTTACTAGCCGATTAGTTTTAGCGACAGACAAGCAAACAGACGGTCTGAAGAGAAAGCGGTATGGGTCGGAGGGTAAGATATTTGGTACGTAATGTACTGGTTTCACAAATAGTTCTGAAGTCTGTACGAGTCAAGGCTAATTCGATCACAACAAACGTCGTAGAAATTTGAATAGTGACAATTCTCTTGTTCGACACTTTAGGTAGTTTTTCAAAAAGTGTTTTTCTTTCAAGTCTCTGTAGCTATTGCTTAACGCACAAGGCCAAAATGAAGGGTTATGAAGATCATGTTACGCCATTTTTTCAAAGAGAATAGACCACTTAAAACAGTATTCCGAATAATCTCCTCTCTCTCTCTCTCTCTCTCTATATCTATCTTTTATCGCGGCTCGAATATTGAAGAACACTTAACTACATTGGCCACGAGGACGATCCCTTCCACCGTCCCGTCTGCCCTATACTTTATGAAAAATTCTCCTTCGTTTGTTAACACACATCTACTTTGATTTTATTCGTCTATTTTTCCACTTGAGATCATTTTTCTTCTCTTCTATCCGAAATGTTTTTTAAGATCCCATGCCTTTTAGTCTAGCAATGATACCCGTTATTGCCCGGGTCAAATGCTTTCCTTTTCCCCGCTAGGTTAAGCAGTCGTATCTCTGAGGTAAGTGATAGCTAAATTATCCGTATTCAATCAGTTCGACGGGTTTAAACAGTTTGGCAGTTGTTCCTTAAATAGGTTTGATGTCTTCATTTCAAGCGCAATAATAGACATTATTTACATTATTCGGACTATTGTCGCCATACTTATTACAACGTTTCATCCGTGGAACGCTCCGGCCTTCTTCAGATGGTTGGAATGTCGAACTTAACCGTTTATTTCGCTCACTGGAGTAAACTGTTCTAGTTCCACGTGCCATGTTTAATGGATGTAACACGAAGGGTAGTGAAAAAATCAGGCGTGGCTGACCACATATGGAAAGAGAAAGGAGATCACCGCCCTCTGTGGGATCAAGTTGAGATCATAGACAAGGAACACCATTGGAAAATTCGTAAACAGCACAAATGCTAGGCGACAAAAATCTCCTGAGCTGACCAAGCATAGAAATAAATACAATATGGGAACTAGTAATAAGGAGTGTCAGAGAAAACCAATGATAACAACAAAGTTGCAATATGAGCTCTGGTAAAAACATGTAATGATAACAGCAAAAGTTGCAATATGAGCATTGGTGAAAATGGTTGCTGAAGACATTAGGTTTATAATACCTAGAAATTCATGCACAGATGGCCTCAAGGACACATGGCACAGTGGATAAAGGCGTTGGTTAGATCCAGTGACAGGACCCAAAGAGTGTGAGTTCAATACCCGGTTAAGGCAGTGGAGAACTTTCAGAGGGAAATTAACAGGAGATAACTGATAACTGATAACTGACATCCATTGCACGGAGAACTAGAATAGTCTACCCCAGTGAGCGAAATAAAGGGTTAAGTTTAACATTCCAACCAACTGAAGAAGGCCGAAACGTTTTAATAAATATGGTGACAAAGATGAGGACAATAGTCCAAATAATGTACATAATACCTCATCTCAGAAATATAGACATATGCTCAATGATACAGTAATCGAATGGTCACGAGTTTGAATCCAGGTGACGAATGAAATGTGTCGGTCGAAAAAGTTGAAGACTTTTTGTAGAATTGTATGACATGTATTTCTTCTAAATAAATAAACGGTAAATTCTGTCTGTGTGTCTGAAATCCTTCTAACTCGGGCCAAACTTGCTCTACATAGATATATTATACCTTTTGGGGAATCAGGATGATCCCAGGAATTGATAATCTGCCCTTCATCTGGAGCTTGAACATCCAGCATTGGGGTTTGTCTCCGGATGAGGAATGAACAGTTAAAAATTCAAATTTTAAAATAACTGGAAAAAAATTACTGATTTTAAAAGTTTTTAATTTATATTGAGTTTCAAGTAACAAAAAAACTTTGTGAAATTGATTTTTTGTTTTGTTTTAAATTCAGTTTAAAATATCTCCAAAACTTTGTGAATTGAGGAAATCAATTTTATTTTTTCAAAATGCCAAAGGAACAGAGTTGAATTGAGAAGTTTAGTAACGTCAGATTTTGGAGAATTTCTTGCTACAGAGTTTGTAATTGGAAGAACTCGGCTTTTGGCCTAAATTGGAATTTCCGCCCAAATCGAAGTTAAAGTTTTGATTTCCGTGGAGTGAATTGTGGAATTCAAAATTATTTCTTCAAAATTATCATTGCTGTTTTCTAAGTTGGACCAGAGGTTCTTTTAGTTTTGGGTCAGAGGTCCAATTAACCTCTCGAAGGAGTGCGGCTTTTAAACTAGCAATAAATAAAGCGATAAAAATTTAATTCTTCATTCAATTCCTTTTTGCTATGAACAAAAGCGACTCCTTCTTTTCTAACTGATGAAAATGTTTGCTTTTCTTTTTAAATAAACTCAGTGAATATAAACGACTAAATGTTTTATTAAATAAAACAAACTAAGTAACGACTTTTATTTTTTTAGAAATGCAATGTAAATAAATAATTATTTCAGAAACAATCGCTTATTTATAAAGAAAACAAAATATATGTTTGAAAATGAATAACAAAGCAGTTTTTTTTTTCATTTGATCTTTTAAAACATATTCTCCATTCTCGTAAAATTGCATAAAATAGAACGAAAGATAAATAAAGTTATAAAGCAAAACAGTTTATTACGAAAAGTGTAGCGTCTAAAATTAGTGAACAAAATGGTAAATAGGCAAATTAACGGAATGATTTTGTTTCTTTAATATCGAAGAGGAGTAGAGGTTTATCCCTTATTTCCTGTTTAGGATTGGGCTTCCGGTTAATTGTGAAGTCAGTTCATTCGCTTGTTTTCCCAATCACAAACACTCTTGGCTTGAGTTAGCCGTTATCTTTCCTACATAGGCCCCATAGAACATCAACATATAGTAGCCCCCTACTTTGACTGACTCTTGGGCCTTGTATTGGGTGAACTTTAGTGTATATATATATATATATATATATATATATATATATATATATGTGTGTGTGTGTGTGTGTGTGTGTGTGTGTGTGTGTGCGCGCGCATATATATAATGAATACAGAAACTTTAAAAACCCATTGAGGTGATATTTTATTTCGTGGACGAAATAAAATAAAATATCACCTGAATGGATTTTTAAGGGTTCTGTATTCATTATTATATGTGCTCTGTTCTTACATTGAGCACTCTTTGTATTAATTTCTTCCTTGGAATTATCCCTACTCATTATCAAGTGATATATATATATATATATATATATATATATATATATATATATATATATATGTGTGTGTGTGTGAAATTAATAGAAGTGAAAGGTTTGTCACTGATTTATGTTAGCTTCAGCATCTCGACTCCAGAGTTTCGTAGACCGGCCCTCTAAGAATTACTCTGTCTACTCGTCAGTGGGTATCAGCAATTAACTGTTTATATTTCTTGATTCTTCATTTTTATATGCGCTTTTTATTGGTGCAAGTTGATACAATATATATATAACAAAGAAAATATATAAATTCATTTTCATCATATGTTTAGGTTTTATTACAACTTTTATGGTAATTTACCCATGCACATATAGACTCTCCCAGCTATAAATAAGAGCAGGAACTTCCTTTTAAAGTGTGTAGTTTCCAGCAGTCTGATAGTCGGACTGAACATTCTTTTGCTCGTTTGTATATGTTTTGTATTACTGTTTTCTGTTAATATATTTGTATAACTCAACTCAATTCCTCTCTTTGTATCTGTCTATATTTCTGAGATGAGGTATTATGTACACTATTTCCATTATTTGGACGATTGTCCTCATCTTTGTCGCCATATTTTTTACAACGTTTCGGCCTTTCAATATCTGTCTATATTTCTAAGATGATGTATCATGTACATTATTTACATTATTCGGATTATTGTCCTCATCTTTGTCGCCATATTTATTACAAGGTTTTGGCCTTTCAGTATCTGTCTATATTTCTGAAATGAGGTATTATGTACACTATTTCCATTATTTGGACGATTGTCCTCATCTTTGTCGCCATATTTTTTACAACGTTTCGGTCTTTCAGTATCTGTCTATATTTCTGAGATGATGTATCATGTACATTATTTACATTATTCGGATTATTGTCCTCATCTTTGTCGCCATATTTATTACAAGGTTTTGGCCTTTCAGTATCTGTCTATATTTCTGAAATGAGGTATTATGTACACTACTTACATTATTCGGATTATTGTCCTCATCTTTGTCGCCATATTTATTACAATGTTTCGACCCTTCAGTATCAGTCTATATTTCTGATATGAGGTATTATGTACACTATTTACATTATTCGGACTATTGTCCTCATCTTTGTCGCCATGTTTACTCTTGGGCCTTGTATTGGGCGAACATTAGTATATATATATATATATATATATATATATATATGTGTGTGTGTGTGTGTGTGTGTGTGTGTGTATATACAGAATCCTTAAAAATTCATTGAGGTGATATTTTATTTCGTGGACGAAATAAAATAAAATATCACGTGAATGGATTTTTAAGGATTCTGTACGTTCTACGCTCCGGCCTTCTTCAAGTAGTTGGAACCCTTTATTTCGCTCAATGGGGTAGACTGTTCTAGTTCCACGTGCCATGTCTAATGGATGTCAGTTATCTCCTGTTAATTCTCCTCTCCAATTTCTCCACCGCTTTAACAGGGTATTGAACTCACACTCTTTGGGTCCTGTCACTGGATCTAACAAACGTTTTTATCCACTGTGCCATGAATCATTGAGGGCATCTCTGTATGAATTTCTGGGTATTATAAACTTGGTACGTGGAACTAGAAGAATCTACCCCAGTGAACGAAATAACGTGTTTTGTATGACATTGCAACCACCTGAAGAAGGACTGAGCGTACAACAGCCGAAACATTGTGATAAACATGGCGACAAAGATGGGGACAATAGTTTTAAATAGTGTCCTTTCTTTGTGTCTTTATTTCTGTCCCCAACAAGGCCAGAACAATAACGCTAATCATAGCTTTTTCAAACTATAAATATTGCCGAGGAGTCAAGGTAGTTAAAATAATAGCCGTGTTAAGGGGAAAATGGTCATTTTGACGCAGCATTTTTTGTGAGTACGAAGGTTAAAGGGCGTTACTATAGATACATATAAGCTAATATATGAGCACACACACATTCTGATGTGTTTACGTTTTACAGTTAATTTATACTAATAATTTGAACTCTTCCCGGTCGAACACTATGGCGCCCAACAGAATGTGTAACCGTAAAGGAATCCGTTCCTAAGAAATATTAGGCAGACTTCCGTGATATTCAGCAATGGAAATCTATGTAGGTTTCAGCTGCGTAGGAAAAAGCCGATTGAGGACAGTGAATCTGCGACCTCGTTCTGGTGGGGAATATTTTTTTTTTTTCTATCGAAATCCTCACGAGATCAGAAATGGGTCCCGTGACGTTTTTAATGTTAATCGAACGAGTGCTAACACAAACCCCATGCGAAAAGAAATATATATGCTTGAGACGACCACATTTGGGGGCGAACGCAAAGGTTAATGGATAGTTTTCGCTTTGAATGAAAGCTTTGGTCATTATGTTTTATCTCTTGAACCTGAGTGGGTCCAATGCTTTTAAAAGATAAACACAGTGTGTGTTTGTGTGTGTGTGTGTGTGAGAGAGAGAGAGAGAGAGAGAGAGAAAGAGAGAAACAAAGAGAGAGTTACATCAATGGAGAGATATACAGGTTTGGTATTTGTGAAGATATTCACCTACCACCCCACGTGGTTGGTTGCGGCACAAGGCCAAGTTTATTGTGGGGTATCCGTGCCCGTAGGCTCGGGCAAAAATTCTCCGCAGACCCCGTAAAAAACGGGATCGGATAGCTGTCTACCACCCCAGACGAGACTGCTCGTTGGCATAGCGTCGCCTGGGTTCCTCTCTGCCCGGAGGCAGATAGTTTGACAAGCACACTGTGGAAGACCCCATTGAATTTGGTTGGGTATTTGTGAAGAAATTAATTTCACTGTTTCGCAACATCGTAAATTATTAAAAAGGATTTAAATTACTAAAATGCATGGTTATTTGTCTATTTTTCGTCCATTCAACATTCTAATAAAGGATTAAGGCTACTTTTTTCTGCATTTGTTTTGCCTATTTATAGAGATTAGAAGAATTACATGGAACAGTCTAAAAATAATGACGTAATAATGTCGTTTTTTGACCTATTTTTTAACGTCAAAAAACGACATTATTACGTCATTATTTTTGCACCAACTTAATAAAATAAAACAATTTTAAAGGATATACTGTACTAGAAATTATTGTGATTTACAAAGCGTAGCTTAGATATGACACAAGGCTGAGAGAATGGAGCGGCGAACTCACTACTCAGACGTAATTTGTTCTAGCGAGACAATCTTGCTAACCATTGAACCACGTCGAGATGTCCGAGAGATTTACTAAACGTAGCTTAGACGTGGCACAAGGCCAAAAGTATGGAGCACCCAGTGAGGATCGAACTCAAAAATCAGTCGTAAATGTTCTAGCGAGACAATCTTGCTAACCATTGCACCACGTCGAGGTGACCGAGAGATTTACTAAACGTAGCTTAGATATGGCATGTTGAGATACCAAAAAAAATGATTTTTTAAAACGTATCTTAGATGCGGCGCAAGGCTAAAAATATGGAGCTCCCACTGAGAATCGATTTCACTACTCAGACGTAATTGATTTAACGAGACAAGATTGCTAACCATTACTCCCCGTCGAAGTTCCGTGGAATAAAAGTTGTGTCACGGATAGAAGATTCGTCCTTACCGTAGATCTTATAAGAGATTAACAATGATAACTAATAATAAATTGTACAATTATCACAATATACTATAGTTACCACTTAGCGCAGGGTTCCGTCCCTGTGCTGTTGGTATCACGGCTACGACTAGCTTGGATCGGCTCTGACCAGTTTGGACCAGCTATGACAAGCCAAGACTAGCTTAGACCAGCTCTGACTAGCTTGGACAAGCTATGACCAGCTTAGATCAGCGGCCCGAGTGAAAACACTCGGGTCCCCACGTTCAAAACTGACCTTATGTCAAAACCTGACTCAATGGGGGGGGGTCAAGTAAATATCTATACTACAGTTAGAGACCTTCATTCAAATCTACATATCTACCATTTGTCCTTGCATTGAATAATACATATAGCTCATATATAACACGACCCCAGTTTTTGAACAATACTAGTCGGTCTACCGTAGTCAAATATCGGAATACTGGTCACCATCTTGAACATATTTTATAGCAGATAAAGGGTCTTCATTCTTTTTTCTACAAATCTATCACAAAATGATGTGAAAAAGCAGTTACCGTAAGACATCTGATAGAACAATTAAGATACTGTAATTTTTGTTTTCATTCATGCCTCTTTCAACCTGGGCTTGCCCCCTACGTTTATTCCCTTTTCTCGCTACCTGAAGAGCAAAATCGTATCCATTATATACACCATTTAAAATCAACACATACTTCATATAAATAAAGAATCAATAGATTTTTTTCCAGTCCCAATTTTGCATTCATCTTCGTTTCGCAAGTGTTTACATCGCTCAGGTATTACCTTTCCAATGACAACCGATTACCGGCCAGTTAATTATGTGCTATGCATTATACACGATCATATATCTTTCAATGCATGACTGACGAGCCAGATTTTTTCGCACAGTAGGTTACCATTTCCTTCTGCGGTAGACCAGCTGCCATCCAAGGCTATAGAACCCGTTATGTACTGCTATTTACTCATAGCTGGGGAGAGAAGAGGATTCATACCTTTCCCAACGGCCAGTCAGTCAGTTATGTGCCATGCTTCATTCATGATTGGCGATCATGTATCTTTCGATGCATGACAGATTTTTTCCCGCAGTAGGTTGCCATTTCTTTCTGTGGTAGACTAGTTGCCATCCAAAGCTATAGAACTAGGCCTATCCTGTTATTTACCCATAGATGGGGGGAGAAGAGGATTCACACCTTTCCCAAGGCTATTAGCACGTAAGTGAAAATCAGTTCAGTTATGCGCCATGTGCGATACACGATTAGTCGATCATCTATCTTTCGATGCATGACTGACGAGGCAGATTTTTTTTCCCGCAGTAGGTTGCCATTTCTTTCAGGTTAGTGTTATTTAGTTTTTGCAAAAAAATGGAATCTGTTTGCTTTCAACACCTACATTATCTTGCTTAGTTACCCATAGCTGAGGGGAGAAGAAGAGCATTCATACCTTTCCCAAGGGTCAGTCAGTCAGTTATGTGATACACGTTTAGGCGTTCATGTATATTTCGATACATAACTGACGAGGCAGATTTTTTTCCCGCTGTAAGTTGCCATTTCTTTCTGCGGTAGACCAGTTGCCATCCAAGGCTATATAACCCGGTTTGTCCTGCTATTTACGCTTAGCTGGAGGGAGGAGAAGCGAATTCATACCTTTCCCAAGGGTTAGTCAGTAAGTTATATGCCATGCTTGATACACGCTTAGTCGATACATGGCTGTCAAGGCAGATTTTTTCTCGCAGCAGGTTACCATTTCTTTAGTGGTAATCCAGTTGCCATCCAAGGCTATTTACCCATAGCCGGGAGGAGAAAACGAGCATTCATAACTTTCCCAAGGGTATTAGTACGTAAGTGAATATCAGTGCTATACGGGATACACGCGTAGGCGATCATGTATCTTTCGATACATGACTGTCGAGGCAGATTTTTTACCGCAGTAGGTTGCCATTTCTTTCTGCGGTAGACCAGTTGCCATCCAAGGCTATAGAACCGGTCTGTCCTGCTATTTACCCATAACTGGGGGGGAGAAGAATAGGATTCATACCTTTCCCAGGAGTATTAGCACGTAAGTGAATGTAACTGGATTCGACTGTGTTAATATTATACGAAAACTTCGATATTCTTAATTGTAGAAAAACCTTTTCTCCAAAAAAAAAAAAAGCTTTTTTTTTTCCATTTCTAAGGCTGACGCTTACAGGTACGTTCATCTGTCGTGAAAATGCCTGAGGCATTGTCAAGTAACAATAACCTTGAATCTTTATGATGAGGCCTTATCTCGTACGGACCATTTGTCGGAAAATGGTCACCGATACCTGTCATAGATCATCGGTATTGTTTCCGGCTTGAGACAGAAAATATCTTAATGTCATTGTGGTCTGCCCGTGATTATAGCCGACGTCTTGTTGATATCTTTGTATTTATAGTTCCTGCTAAACATGACATGCACAAACTGCACCTCTTCTTCTGTTTTTTCTTTTCTTTACTTTGTCAAAGAATCAGACGGAGGTGTGGCATCTTATAATTTTTTTTATCGCTGTCCTAGTCAAGCGAACTTAATGCTGTGAGTGAATTAATGCCTTGTAAACATAAATCTTTCTCTACAGGACAATGAAGAATTATATAGTTTGTTTTTTTGTTTTTTTTACTCAGTTTCGCCAAGAAAGTCAAATATTAGAACACTAATAATATAAGACTATCCATGTTTCTATTATTACTATCATATCTTCTTATAGAGTATCAAAATTATTTTCGTTTCTTACAAATCAACGCTGATTTTATGTACACGTCTAACGAATAAAATGTAATTATATTATTATTATTATTATTATTAGAGTGTATTGACATAGTTGAGGGGAGAAGAAGAGGATTCATACCTTTCACAAGGGTCAGTCAGTCAGTCAGTTATGTGATACACGTTTAGGTGATCATGTATCTTTTGATACATGACTGACGAGGTAGATTTTTTCTCGCGTAGTTTGCCATTTCTTTCTGCGGTAGACCAGTTGCCATCCAAGGTTATAGAAGCCATTCTGTCCTACTATTTACCCATAGCTTGGGGCTGGAGAAGTAGAGGATTCCTACCTTTCCCAGGTGTATTAGCACGTGATATTATTATTATTATTATTATTATTATTAGAGTGTATTGACATTATCTTTCTTATCTGACCCTCTTTCTTCTTTTCTTTCTTTCTTTCTTTCTTTCATTTTTGTACCCGATTTGTAATTTTTTTTATCTCAATCTCTTTCCTTTTATCTTTCATGATCTTCCTTCCTTTTTCTTTCTTTCGTTCTTTCTTTATTTTTCTTTATTTTTCGTTCTTTCTTTCTTTTTTTCTTTCTTTTTTTCTTTCTTCTTATCAAGATCTATTCTTTGATATTTCTTTCTTTCTTGGTTGGAAATAGATCAAGATAAGAAAGAAAGAAATGACTTCTTATCTTGATCTATTCATTCTTCTTTCTTTCTTTTTCGTTCTTTCTTTCTCGACCTTTTTTTCTTTCATTCCTGATTTGTCTTTCTTCTTATCTCGATCTGTTTTTCTTTCTTTTCTTTCTTTTTTTTTTCTTTTTTTTTCTTTCTCGATCATTTTCTTTGTTTCAGGAAAATGGGGAAGAATTATTTATTTCTCTCTCATCATAAACTCATTTTTTTTTACTTTCTACTTATGTAAATAATTCTTTCTTACATTTTGGCAAATCCGTCTCTTTTTCCCTCTCCCTCTTTTCTTTCTTTTTTTCTTCTTTCTTTCTTTTTCTTTCCCGATTCTTTTTTCTTTCTTTTTATCCCAATCAATTCTTTCTTTCTTTTTCCCGATTTTCCTTTCTTTCTTTTTTCTTTCTTTACTGGTTTTCCTTTCTTTTTATCTCTATCTATTCTTTCTTCCTTCCTTCATTCCTTACTTCCTTCCTTTGTTTGTTTGTTTCTTTCTTTTTTCTTTCCCGATATTCATTTCTACCTTTTTTTTATCGCAGTCTATTCTTTCTTTCTTTCTTTCTTTCTTTCTTTCTTTCTTTTCTGATTTTCCTTTCTTTTTATATCAAGCTATTCTTTCTTTCGTTCTTTCTTTTTTTGTTTGTTTCTTTCTTTTCCGATTTTCCTTTCTTTTTATCTCAATCTATTCTTTCTTTCTTTCTTTCTTTTTTTCTTTCTTTCTGTCCTTTCCGATTTTCCTTTCTTTTTATCTCAATCTATTCTTTCTTTCTTTCTTTCTTTCTTTTCCGATTTTCCTTTCTTTCGTTCTTTCGTTCTTTCTTTCTTTCATACCCTCTTGTTCTTACCTTTGGTAGTAAATCCTGGACAATCTCCTCGCAGACGAAAAGTTTGCTTTGTTCTGTGTTGTTTTACGGCTTGTCAACCACAATGGGTTATTTAATGCAGACAAAATTTTCATTGCTGGTAATATTTTCATTTGCCAAATATGTATTGTATTAAAACCTATTTTTACATAATTTTTTCACCCCAGTTTGGGGGTTAACTATTTACCCATACCTGGGACACTAACAGTTGCTACCAGATCGGGTTAGAGTGGACCTTGAAACACCAGCAATTAAGTGGTGTCTCCAGGTTCAAAACCTCCTGATCACAGGCCTTGCTGCCGGATGTGCTTTATCGTCATACCCAGGACGGCGAAGAAGAGACTTGAGGCAAAAGAAAAGTGGTTCTAGAGATTGCTGCCGAGAATTCCAGGGACGAAATATGTGTCCAACGCGAAAGTGTTGAGGAAAATGGAATCAAAGTGAACACTTATTCTTAGAATCGGAAAAGGACAGTTGAAACATCTCGGACACATAATAAGAAAAAAGGGTTTAGAGAATTGGATACACACTGGGCATAATGAAGATAAGAGGAGAATTGAGTAGAACAGCAAGAAACCTACTTAACAAGGGTGTGTGAATGGATGTCAGAAAAGGAAGCGGGCGTAACCTTATTAAGAGCAACAAAGAATAGGGAGTTTTGGGTATCATAATCGCCCACGTCCTGAAAGAATACGACTAAGAATCTTATTATAGTATCTAGCCATTCAGTATCACATCATTTTTTTCGGATAATTTTCTTTATTTCTTGTTCAAATTCCTTCCCCACTTGTCCTAATTCCCTTTGTTAGGAATACCCAGAAAGAAAGGTTTTCCCAAATACGCATAAAGTTCTACAGAGACTCTTCCAGAAAATAGTGGAGATTTCTCAGTGTCTGTAAAAGAAAGAACTCACGACCTATACAAAGAGGAAGGACGATACAACGTGCTTCCATTCTCTGGAACTCCCCAAAGATCTGATACTGATGTGGGTAAGTTCTCTGTCTTGTTCCTGCATCTCTGTCTTTCCTCTCGCCATCTTTTGCGAAAGTCTGCTTACTCACACTTGCTACCATCCAAAGATCGTTCATTGAGATAATAATAATTTTTATTTTTTTTATTTTTTATCCATTTAGCAAATCTCCACAGGTTTTCTTCCCCCTTAATACCATTAGATTCCTCTGTGGTCTATAGGGCCACATTCTGACCAAATTGTTTTGCTACCCTTGTTTCTAAAGCAAGTAGTTTTTAAAGTGTGTATTTCCTAGACCGACACTCAGATTTGAATTCAGAGTTATCCTTCTCCTAGACTGGTTGCCAATAAGGATAGAAAACTTCTCTGCTGTTTAACCCATAGCTGAGGGTAAGGAAGTGCAGGGATAGATTCATACCTTTCCTCAGGACAATCGAAAGGAAACACAAAGAATTTGGACAGAATTTTATTTCGGCACACTGATTCCACTTTTTACGATCATAGCCACTACTTCTTTATGTGCCGTGTCCCCTCAGGACGTAGACGACCATGGCTCTCCACAACTTCCTGTTCCTAAATTTTGTCCTTCTATTATTTCTTCTTACTCCTCCTCTGCCATCCATTTCCTCAAGTTCACTATGTTGTGCATTGTTTTCCTCTCTCCCTTTTGCCTTTTATCTGTCCCGTGAGCATCAGATTTTCCAAGCCTTCTTTCCTCATTATATAACTTAGAAACCTCAGCTGTCTCTTCCTGGTGATAAGTAGTTTCCTTTTTGTTTCCATTTTCTCCAAAAGTTTGTTGTGGCTCACATGTTCGGTCTACAGTATCCTTCTGTAGAACCACATTTCTGTTGCTTCAAGTCTCCTCTTCATCTACGAGGAGATCGTGCAGCGCCCACTGCTCTTCAGGAGGACATATATAACGCAACAGTTTAGTACACTTCATTATTTCTAGCGAAATTTTTCTATTTCTTAGTCCTCTGCTTAGCTTTTGGAAGGTATCTTTGGCTATCGCAATAAGTCTTCGGTTTTCAGTGTCACACCTTCTATCCTTTGTTAAAACACTTCACAGATATATAAATTTCCGCACTTGTTTGATTTTGATTTCGTTTGATTTGTTTTACTGCATATCAACTACATTGGGTTATTTAATGTCGACAATTTTTTTGCTGGTAATATTTTCCTTCCAAAATGTATTGGTGATAATATTTTTTCTCAAAAATGTATAGCTGGTAATATTTTTTTTTCAAAAATGTATTACTGATAATAATTTTTTACAATGTATTTCTGGTATTAAAATTTGTTTTTACACTTTTATAGTGTTTTGATACCAGTTTGGGGGTTAACTATTTGCCCTTAGTTGGGACCCTAACAGGTGCTACCACCCCTGTTCAGGGTGGACCTGGTAACACCAGCAATTAAGAGGTGGTTCCACGCTGCTTAAAACCTCCTAATCAGAGGCCTTCCTGTTGGACGTAGTTTATCGTCTTACCCAGAATTGAGATGTAGTTTATCGTCATACCCAGGATGCAGATGTAATTCATCGTCTTACCCAGGACGCGGATGTAGCTTATCGTCATACCCAGGACGCGGATGTAGTTTATCGTCTTACCCAGAATTGAGATGTAGTTTATCGTCATAACCAAGAACGCAGATGTAGTTCATCGTCTTACCCAGGACGCGGATGTAGCTTATCGTCATACCCAGGACGCGGATGTAGTTTATCGCCTTACCCAGAACGCGGATGTAGGTTATCGTCATACCCAGGACGCAGATGTAGTTTATCGTCTTACCCAGAACGCGGATGTAGGTTATCGTCATACCCAGGACGTAGATGTAGTTTATCGTCTTACCCAGGATGCGGATGTAGTTTATCATCATACCCAGGACGCGGATGTAGTTTATCGTCTTACCCAGGGCGCGGATGTGGTTTAACGTCTCACCCAGGACGCGGATGTAGTTTATCGTCTTACCCAGGATGCGGATGTAGTTTATCATCATACCCAGAACGCGGATGTAGGTTATCGTCATACCCAGGATGCGGATGTAGTTTATCATCATACCCAGGACGCGGATGTAGTTTATTGTCTTACCCAGGGCGTGGATGTGGTTTAACGTCTTACCCAGGACGCGGATGTAGTTTATCGTCTTACCCAGGACGCGGATGTAGTTTATCGTCTTACCCAGGACGCGGATGCAGTTTATCGTCATACCCAGGATGCGGATATAGTTTATCGTCAACGCCAGGACGCTTTGATTTGGGTATCCCCGACCTGTAATTTGCTCTTTAACCACATCCTCTTGCTAGGAACCATGCATGTGTCTTTTTGCTGTTGGTGTTTAGTCTTGCTTTCCTTCACTATATTCCATAGGAGATTTTGCAGCTTTTTTCTGTGCCTACTATCAACACTGTGTCATCTGAATACCTTACGCTATGCCCAAACTAAAAGAATGGAAATTAGCCAAATTCCATATTAAAGCTTAAATAAACAGTTAAAAATATATTTTCAGAATATAGATGTGACAATAGGCTTAAGGAATTATTTAAAAAACAATCAGTAAGGGTCATTTCATTTCAACTCATGGAGGGGATAAATTCGTGGAGGAAATTATTTTAAAAACAAATCGTTTAATACTGGAATTTCAAATACTGGTAGAAATAAGGGTCATTTCATTTCAACTCAGAGAGGGGATAACTTCGTGGAGGTATTTATTTTAAAAACAAATCGTTTAATACAGAAATTTCAAATACTGGCAGAAGAAAGTGTCAGTTCATTTAAACTTATAGAGGGGATAAATTCGTGGAGGAAATTATTTTAAAAACAAATCGTTTAATACTGGAATTTCAAATACTGGTAGAAGTAAGGGTCATTTCATTTCAACTTATAGAGGGTATAATTAAAAGGATCATTGTTTCAGGTTATCGAAGTGATAAACACCAATAGGATATTATTTCATATCTACTGAGGCAGTTTTTGTCATTCAAGTTCTGGCAGAGTGAGCTCTACACAATTCACAATATTGATGATACAAAAAGCATAAGAAATCTTCCTAAATGTATCTTTTTATTGTTCTCTAGAAGAATTTGATGACGCTCTAAATTTTCAGCTCTTTTTTAATATACTAATTCACTCTTTCTTTTGGGATTTTTTACGGCTTTCTCTCTCTTTTCTTTAACATCATTTCACCCTATTAACTCTCACATATGCTATCCCCACTCTCTCTATTTCTCTCTCTCTTTCTCCCTCTTTCTCACTCTCTCTCTCTCTTACTTTTTATCATCACACCTTTCTCTCTTTTTTAATACCCTTTCTTCCTATTAACACTCACATTTTTCCTGCTATTACCCCTCTCTATTTACCTCACTCTCTTTCTCTCTATCTCTCTCTCTTTTCTCTCTCTTCGTTAGTCTTTGTCTTTACACTTTTCTCTCCTTTTTAATATCCTTTCATCCTATTAATCATCACATTTTTCTAACTATTCCTCCTCCTTATTTATCTTTCTCTCTCTTTTTCTCTCACTCTCTCTTTGTCTTCATAATTTTCTCTCTTTTTTAATACACTTTCTCCCTAGTAATCCTCACATTTTCCTGTTATTCCCCCTCGCTCTTTCTCTCT
Source organism: Acanthosepion lycidas (assembly GCA_963932145.1). Lineage (NCBI taxonomy): Eukaryota > Metazoa > Mollusca > Cephalopoda > Sepiida > Sepiidae > Acanthosepion > Acanthosepion lycidas. The sequence goes on along the minus strand of OZ010599.1, from coordinate 89,154,242 downwards.
ATTTATCTCTCTTTCTCTCTCTTTATCTTCTCTCTTTCTCTCTCTTTCTTATTTTTTGTCTTTACATCTTTGTCTCCTTTTTAATACCTTTTCGGCCCTCACATTTTTCCTGTAATTCCCCCCTCTCTCTCGTTCTATTTGAGACTCTCATACTTTTTCCCTACAGCTTTTTCTCCTTTTTTTAATATCTTTTCATGCTAATATCTCTCACATTTTTCTTGCTATTCTTCTCATTCTATCTCTCTGTCTCTCTCTCTTTTACTCCTTTCTCTCCTTTTTAATATCTTTCCTTCCTACTACCTCTCACGTGTTTACTGCTATTCCTTTTTGTTTCTCATTCTTTGTCTTTCTCTCTCTCCCTTTCTTATTTTTCTGCTTTTACTCCTTACTCTCCTTTTTAAATTCTCTTTCATCCTACTACCACTCACATTTTTAATGCTATGCCTCCCCCCACACTTTCTAATTCACTCTTACTTTTCCTCTTTTACTTCTTACTCTCCTTTTTAAATTCTCTTTCACCCTGCTACCAATTCTCCTTCCTCTCCTTTTAGTACTACTCTTTCTTTTTCCCAATTTTGGTCTCTCTATCTTTTCATTTCTTACGTTCTTCCTCTTTTCTTTCTCGTGTCTTTTCTTTCTGTTCTCTCCCCTTGATCGTCATTCATGTTTTTTTTCCCCTAAATCTTTCTTAACCTGAAAACCTCGCATATTTATTTCCATCCCTACATCCTTCACTTTCGGGTCACCTTCTGTTTTTGCATCATTCCACGCGTTCCTCAACAGACCAAAATACCAATTTTTGTCATCTATCTCTATTCCCTATTTTCTTCGCTTCTTGCCCTCATTTATTCTACTTTTCTTTCCTTCTTTTTTTTTTAAATTCTTCCTCGCCTTACTTATCTTCCCTTTCTGTCCCTATAATTTCGATCAACCGTCTTTCTCTAAACCAAAATCCCCGACCCGCTTTTGCCGCCTCCTTAGTCTTGTGCCAATTTCATCCTGCTTCTATTGTTAGCCAACGCAGGCGAAAATAGTTTGCACACAACAAATGGGGAAAACTGAGAAGACAAAAGCGAAGAAGTCAGGCTATTTTTAACTGTTTGCTTGCATCACAATTTTTGTTAAATTAGGATTACTGCTTCGATTCTAGAAGGCCGCTTTTACCTTACACAAACACGATCACCCAAAGCACTTTCGCATGTTGACTTTAGTCAGTTATGGGCCATGAGTGATAGACGCTTAGGCGATCATGTATCTGACGAGGCAGATTTTTTCCCGCAGTAGGTTGCCATTTCTATTTTAGGTAGCCCTGTTGCCATCCCAGTCTATAGAACTGGGTCCTACTGAGCGGAGAAGAAGAGGATTCATACCTTTTCCAAGGGTATTATCACGTAAGTGAATGTAATGGATTCGACTGGAATTCGAACTCAGCTCTCTGATTCCTCCTCTGACGCTATTCTTTACTCTGCCGTGCCGTGCTGTTGACTTAGAGTTTGTTTTCGTAATACTCTCCGCTATAGTTTATGGGTGTAGTAATATTTTATTTACCTGAACTCATATTCTAAACTGAAGTTTTTAAAAAAATATATATACAATCTTTATATTAATATTTGCAATTCAATTAAGTTTTTTTTTTTCCGCTGACCTGATAACTTGTTTTTAATCAGTCCCTCTCTTCTACCTTTTCTATAAACATTTTCTATAAAAATTTTCTATAAAGATATTTCTTTATAAATATTTTCAAGGAAATTGTTCTGACGATGTTTTTCATTTGGTAACACGAATTTAAGCGTAATACAGAAGGTAGTGACGGAAAGCGAGAAGAAAGGACTAAGCATCAACTACAAGAAGACAGAATGCATGGCTATTAGCAAAAGGATGAGATCAAAGTGCGAATTACAAATCGGGGGTACCAAAATCAAACAAGTGTGCAAAATTAAATATCTGGGAAGGGTTCTAACAGAGGAGAAAGGGCTTGGAAAATCTGATACACACGAGACAGATAGAGTGCAAGAGTGACAGAGGAAAACAACGCATAACATCTCAGAAAGAGACAGTTGACGTTTCTGGGATGCATAATGAGGAAGGAGGGCTTGGAAAATCTGATACACACGGGAAAGATAGAGGGCAAAAAGGACAGAAAAAAAGAACGAATAACATATTAAGTGAGCTTGAGTAAATGGAAGGCGAGACAGGGCTTAGGAGAAATAACAGAAAGACAAAATTTATTAAGAGCTTCAAGAGACGGGAAGTTGGGGAGGGCCATGATCGCCTACGTCCTCACAGTAAACGGCACATAAAAAAGAAAGACTAGACTAACAGATCGGTCTCTTCAGTTTATTATTTAAATGGCTACATGTAACAGTAATTTTTTTTCTAATAGTTTCTTTTCGCGCACTGATCACAGGTCCAGTTTCTTGTTTTACTGCCAGCTACAATTTTCAAAAATTCAAACGCATTCTCAAAGAATCATCCTGGGCCAATTTTCATATATGCATGGAATATTGCTGCCATATATGGTCTGGAGCCCCTTCTGTTTGTCTCAAAGTTCTTGATAGATCCAGAGACGGATATGCAGTGTAATTGGCCCTGATCTGGCATCTCGTCTGCAGTCGCTCTCTCACAGACGTGCCGTCGCCTCCCTCTGTCTTTTTTTACAAATACTTTCATGGTAACTGCTCTGATGAGCTGCTTTCGCTGGTTCCCAGACTTCATGAATTTAAGCGCTCAACTAGGCTAGCATCTCGCTCTCACGCTTTCACTATCGAAAATTTAAATGTAGCCGTTTCTACTACTCCAATAGCTTCATGTCTCGCACCTCTCGCCTGTGGAACTCCCTCCCCTTTTCCTGTTTCCCTGATAGCTATAAACTCCAACTATTCAAATGTAATATCAATCGACGTCTTCAGATGCCCTGATCTATCCCCTATCCTTCTCTTCATCCTTTCCTCTATCATTCCTATTTGCTCTTGCTCCAACTCTCTGTAACCCCTTGCGTACTAGTGGCTTCCCGCCTTGCTTGGGGTGAAACGCTTAAAAAAAAAAGATTAATACTAAATAATAATATTAATTTTGAATAATAATAAAATAAAAAAAATAAAATAAATTAATTACTTGTATTATTTATATAATGGCTGTCTCTATCTCTGAGATGAGGCATTATGATTATTTACATTATTCGAACTGTTATCTTCATCTCCATTGCCATATTCACAAGGACACATGGCCCAGTGGATAAAGACTTTGGTTAGATCCAGTGACTAGCTTCTAGTGATATAATAGCTGTCTATATCTCTGAGATGAGGTATCCTCATCTTCATTGCCATATTCACACCTGCTGGAAGGAACGAGACCGGAGAATTCGTGAAGAATTCTCGACTTGATGATGAGGTATTATGATTATTTACATTATTCGAACTGTTATCCTCATCTCCATTGCCATATTTCCAAGGACACATGGCCCAGTGGATAAAGACGTTGGTTAGATTCAGTGACTAGCTTCTAGTGATATAATGGCCGTCTATATCCCTGAGATGAGGTATTATGATTCTTTACATTATTCGAACTGTTATCCTCATCTTTATTGCCATATTCACAAGAACACATGGCCCAGTGGATAAAGACCTTGGTTAGATCCAGTGACTAGCTTCTAGTGATATAATAGCTGTCTATATCTCTGGGTGAGGTATCCTCATCTTCATTGCCATATTCACACCTGCTGGAAGGAATGAGTCCGGAAAATTCGTGAAGAATTCCCGACTTGATGATGATGAGGATCAGAATATTTACTGGAAGGTAACCGCCACCATCAGAATAAAAAGTGAATTCAGTAAATACACAAAAATTGCAAGGAGCGTAAGACAAGTGTGTGCCTTCTCACCGGACTTATTTAACCTTTACACCGAAGTGAGCCAGAGAGATTTAAAAGTCTTTTCAGGTTTCATCATTGGCGGTCACCATCTTAAAAATATTAAATATGCAGATGACACAGCGTTAATAGCAGACACAGAGCTATCTATGACGCATCACGAGGAAAAAAACTTGGAAAATTTGATACTCACAGAATAGATTGAACCCAAGAGGATCAGAGGAAAATAACGCATAACTTGAGTGAATGGATGGCGGTACAAGGTATAAAAGAGATAATAGAAAGACAAAATTTATTAAGCGTTATCAGGTCATCCCATAAGTTCTGTCTGAATTCTGACTAAAGAAAACAAGTGACCAAATGTTACATTTAATTACAGATTCAATCAACAATGTATTTTCCCTGATTATCTATGACTTCCTTCCATCTATTAACATGCTTACTAATTCCATTACTGTAAAATTCTTTTGGCTTTGATTCGAAGAACGCACAAATGTCAGTTTTAACCTCTTCCTGTGTTACAAAAGCTGTTTCTTCCAAATGATTCTGTAAGCAACGAAACAAATGGTAGTCTGATGGAGCAAGATCAGGAGAATAAGGTGGATGAGGAATTTTATCCCAACCAAGTTCTTCGATCTTTTTGACGTAATTCTTGCTGTGTGGGGTCGCCCATTATCCTGATGAAACATCACCTCTTTTCGATTCACTAGAGCAGGTCTTTTTTTTCCTCAAAGCTTGATTCAAACGCTGTAATTGCTGACAGTATATTTGAGCATTAATTGTTGCATTAGGTGGTAAAAATTCAAAGTGGATTATTCCTTGGCGATCCCACCAGATTGAAAGAAGAACCTTTTGCCCATGAAGTTCCCTTCTTGGTTGTGGCTGGGGTCCTTCCCTTTTACAAAGCCACTGTCTACGACGCTTAACATTTCGATAAAAGATCCATATTTCGTTGCCAGTCACAAGTCTATCCAAAAAAGGTGAAACAAGTTGGTGAGAATGGAGAGAAGAGCAGATGTCAACTCGGGATTTGAGGTTGTTTTCAGACAATTCATGAAGCACCCATTTTCCAAGTTTAGGAACTTTTCCAAGTTGTTGAAGATGACGATGAACAGTTGTATCGTTTGAACTGAGAACCACTGCCAATTCCTCAACTGATAAAGAAGAATTTTCTTCAAGGGCTGCTTCAAGAAGCTTTTCATCAAACTCAACTGGACGTCCGGTTCGATCTTCATCTTCAAGGGTGAAGTCTCCACCTCTGAATTTTGCAAACCATATTCTGCAAGTTCTTTCATTCACACATTCCTCTCCATAAACTGAGTGAATGTTTCTAGCCGCTTCGGCTGCTGAGTTTCCTTTCTTGAACTCATAAAGCATTATGTGCCTCAAATGAATCTTGGGTACTTCCATGTTAGCAGGATTTTAATCAAACAAAATTTAATTTTATTGTTCTCTGAAATAAAATTTGATCAGTTTAAATGCATCTAAACATAAAAATAATGTTCAGCTCCATTAGACATTATAAAATACTCTTTAAATTTCGTTCATTTTGACAAAAAGTTAAAATTCGGACAGAACTTATGGGATGACCTGATACAAAGAACAGGAAATTGTGGAGAGCCATGATCGCCAACGTCCTAAAGGGACACGGGGCATAGAAAGATAATCTTACAGGTTTTAATTTTAACTGCATATCTTTTGTTTTGAAAATATTTTTCAGGGGTTTCGATTTCTGTTGTGTGCTGCCCCTGTAGATTTTTATGCTAGGTTAAACAAAAACGGAAGTTATTTATAACTTAACCTAATAGAACGCATGCGCATGTACGTGTTCCTGCGTCCACGCTCCGAAGCACAAAGCAAGTTTAGTCATAAAAAAAAACCTTTATGCACAAATTTGAGATTTCTTATCTGGTGACAACAAACAACGAAAAAGAACACGCCTCTCTTATGTCTGGGCGCGGTAGACTCAACCTAGCAGTAACCGGATCCAAGGATAAAATTTAAAAAAATAGTCAAGTTATTTTGGTTAGAAGAGCCAAGCGAAAAACTGTGTTGAACGACTAAAAGGCGAAAAAAGAAAAAGAAATTAGCAAAAGAACTTAAACTTTTTTCAAAGAACAAACACAAAGAAAAAAAAAGGAAGAATATTTTTTTTTTTTTTTTACTTTGGTATCGGAGGCTGTACTGAAAACAGGCACACATATACACTAAAAATGCAGTTAACTTCGTCGAGGGAACAAAATCCAGTGCCTACGATCAGACATTATTATACGTCCATTGTCTTCATCTTTTTTTTTTTTTTTTTTTTTTTTTTTTGGTAAATTGACATTCTCAAGTCAATATTCCAGTGACCTAAATCTACGCGTTACAAGCGAATTTTCAGCTTGTGCTAATTCTCTTCAGAGATCTAACGAAGAGTCTGCCTTGGATAAAAAAAAAAAAAAAATAGCATCGTTGCTATATCTACAGTGATCCGTCGCTAATTCGCGGTTCTACTATCGCGGATTCACGACTTCACGGATTTTTTAAATATATATATGGAAAATATATCGCGGAGTTTCTAGAATATTCTAGAAAAATCGCGATATATGAACATCTAAAATTTTTCATTAAACCCATTAAAATATTAATAATAAATATTATTTCCTGCTCTAGGAACAACAAAACAAGCGTAAAATAGCAATAGAAAGGGCACCGCCGTCCGAAGAGACGTAAAATACAATTATCGGCTGCACAGTAGAAACCATCATTAGCTTCATCATCATCATTTCTACTGCGCAGCAAATTAATCACCATCATCATTCAAATTCTATTTCAACTTCTATCGTGTTGAATACAGTAACAATCTTTATTTTGTTTTTTTAATCTAAAGTGTTATTGCTTAACAGTTGTCCTTGTTATTAATAGAGTACTGTAATGGGTGGGTTGTTAGCAGTACAGGGAGGATTTTAAAAGTCCAAATACACGTTAAATAAATACTGTAAATATGGCGTCCCTACTTCGCGGAAATTCAGTTATCGCGGCCGGTCTTGGAACCAATCTACCGCGATGAACGAGGGATCACTGTACTTTCTTTTCCTCATCTATCTTAGGTTAATTTGTCTTCTTCTTTAACCGATCACGAAACCCAGTCTGTAAAGAAGACAGTTTGGGTGTAGACACCGCGAAGAGAAGATGCTTTCCTGGCAAGTGGATAAAGCATAGTCTCTTACAACTTCACATGCTGGACTTTTGAGTAAAGTGACGTTTTCATACATCCATTTTCCTTTATCGGATCAGAGCGAAGACATAAAACTCATTTCTACATTTTCCTAGCATGTTCTCTTTCTAGAAATCAAAACCATTTACATACGTCTCATTTCTCACTATACTCCCGGTCACAATAAACCGTTCTACTCTCAACGAAAAGAAAAGGCTTTCCTGACACATGGATAAAGCATAGTCTCTTGTAACTTGACATGCTGAACTTGTAAGTAAAGACACGCTTTGAAAATATCCACTAGCTTTCCTTTTCCGGGTCAGAGAGAAGGCATCTAGGATATTTCTACACTTTCCTGGTGGGTTCTCTTTCTGGAAATCGAAACATTTTATGCTCTTCCGATTTCTCCATATATTCCCAGCCACAATAAACGGCTGTACTCTCAGTGATACTCCTTGGTTTGAACGTGTACTGAGATTCAATTTCACCCCAGTCTTCAAGTGAAATTAGCTGGGAGCCGGGGAGTTGGGGAAGGGGTAACCAACGCGGACTAACTTCTCCCATCGGAGTGCGCCTGTTGGCCTGTCGGTGATGCTATTCTTGCCCGACGCCGTAAACGTTTTCCTCCAGCATCTTTAAAAATGAATCGCATATATACGAGCCGTCGCTAAAGTTACTGCAATATAGGTGGTTCTTGCTATAGCCTCAGGAAGCACCTGACTCTACCAGCTTTATTCTACCTTTACAAGAACGACACCAGACCAAAAATGGAATACTGATGTCATACCTCACTCTTCACTTTCCACACTTAGTACATTTCTAAAGCATTTAAGATGCTTTGCCCCATACAGCAAGTCTTTCGTGACCTTATGGTAAATGTTGGGACCGGCTAAATTCCTTAGTTCCACCAGTTCAGGTCTTCACAGCTAATACAACCCATGCTACGTAAAGAGAATCGAATCATCCGCGTTCATTCCTATTCAATTGGTAAACAAGAAAATCCACTGGCACAGATTCTCCCAAGAGCCACTATACTTTGTGGAACAAACTCCCGAGAGGATGCTTCCCAGGTTACTAAAACAATAATCTACTAGTCAACTTTTATCTATCCTAAATATACTCATTATATGCTCTGACAATATCCCCATCGAGTAATCCTCTATATTCTGTAGTTGTTGAATGTGGAACAAACTCCCAAGAGGATGCTTCCCTGATCCCTGCAATCTCAACCTCTTTGAGAGTCAACTGTTATCTATCCTAAATATCCTCATTATATGCCCTGACAATAACCCCATCGAGTAATCCTCTATATTCTGTAGTTGTTGAATGTGGAACAAACTCCCAAGAGGATGCTTCCCTGATCACTACAATCTCAACCTCTTTGAGAGTCAACTGTTATCTATCCTAAATATCCTCATTATATGCCCTGACAATATCCCCATCTAGTAAGCCTCTATATTCTGTAGTTGCTGAATGTGGAACAGACTTCCAAGAGGATGCTTCCCTGATTACTACAATCTCAACCTCTTTGAGAGTCAACTGTTATCTATCCTAAATATCCTCATTATATGCCCTGACAATATCCCCATCTAGTAAGCCTCTATATTCTGTAGTTGTTGAATGTGGAACAGACGCCCGAGACGATGCTTTCTTAATCACTGCAATCTCAACCTCTTTGAGAGTCAACTGTTATCTATCCTAAATATCCTCATTATATTCAATTTCCGCCTCCTCACGTCCAAAGAAGAAACTCATTCGCCAACAGGCTAACACGAATGGTTGTTGGGTTTTTATTATCTCGAATAAAGGCCCAGGAAAACTGCCAGAAATGCATTATTTTTTCCATCAGGTCAATGCTCCCTCACACAAATCTTTGCTTTCAATGGCTACTGCGTGTGAATGAGGCTTTCATCTTGTTTATTACCCTCCCTATTCTCCTTATCTGATTATCATCTGTTCCCCAACATGAATGAGCACTTACCTAAAAATAAGCATGATAGGGATGATGACATCATATCTGCAGTTGATGACGTTTTTGATCAACTGTAAGCTTCTTCATCAATGGCATCCGGGCACTTCAATGCCGATGAAAGAAGAGTGTGGTCCGCCAGGGGAACTATGTTGTAAAACAAGCCTCATTTGGTCGCATTCCATGAGAATATCTTGGTAAGCCTATGAACTTTTCAGCCAACCCTCGGAATTAAGAAACCTGTTTTATATTTGGCGATTATTTTATATTACATATTATTCCATAGGAAGAATATCGTTCTATAGCAGGATTATTATATTACAGATTACACACACATATATATATATATATATATATATATATATATATATATACACAGACACACACACACACAAACATATATATATATAGTTAACAAATACAGAAATACTTTTGTATATATATATTAAGAAGAGCAAACCCGTAAAGGTTTTTGATTATAATGTTGATTTTTAAATATATATTTTATATTATTTTCCATGTTTTTGCTACATGTGTTTCCGGTTTCGCGACGTTCATCACACAGAGTTGTTATTTCGGCAAGCTTGTAAAAAATAAAAAAAGACCTTATGCAACTGGAATTTATAAACAGGGATCATAACATTCATCTACAGGTTCGGGGTTGATGTAATTTATTAAATTTGTTTGCGAAGATGTATTCTCGCCATTTATATCATTAACTTCAATATCTGTTTTTTGTATGAATGATTCATGTAATATATATATATATATATATATATATATATATATATATATATATATATATATATATATAAGTGAACATTGAATTCAACACTTAGAGGCGACACGCTGTTTCATGCTAGACACAAGCGGTGGCCTGACGAATGCGTATAGCGTGAAACAGCCTGTCGCTTCTAAGTGTTGACTTCAATGTTCAGTTTTATATATATATATATATTAATTCCTTATAAGAAAAAGAGTGCAAATGCATGTAGAAGGAATATGTATTAGGTTGGTGCAAAAATAATGTCGTTTTTTAACGTTCAACTTCAAAAGATCGTAAATCCTTTCGTAATAAAATTTATTAATCGAAATAAGAACCATTAGAATCGACACATTCTAGAAACGAGAAACAAGTTTATTTATCCCATTAGCATAGAAATCCGGAGTTCTGGAAGCGATGAAATCATTGAAGGTCGATTCGGCATCATTTCGGCTTTTGAAGAATTTTTCGCGCAGGAAGTTGTCGAGATGCTTGAAAAAGTGATAATCGGTGGGCGAGAGGTCCGGTGAATATGGCGGATGAGGCAGAGTCTCG
>OZ010599.1:89111388-89138888 GCA_963932145.1 Acanthosepion lycidas | reverse complement strand
GTGCCAGCCATCGACTCCGACTTTCCTCATTTTTTATCACGTACACTCCGACTCCTCTTGGTAATTTATAGTCAAATTACGGATAAGTTCCGGTTCACCAGCAATCTACACTCTTCCATAAAAAAGGAAGCAAACACAGTAATGGTTTTGATCAGCAGGGTCACGCTCTCGACTTCAAGGAGTAATTAACGATATTTGTGTCCATTACTGATACATACATACAGACATACGTACATATATATATATATATATATATATATATATATATATATATATATATATATATATATGCGCACACACACGCAAACACATATGAAACCAATTCTTCTCAAATCTCTTCTTTCCATTCATGTTGATTATCCAATCTATAGAATAAAAAAAATTTAAATGACCCTCCCCATATTGTCTATTGTTTAAATAAAAAAAAACAAAAAAACAAACAAAACGTTGTAGTCCTGGTAAGTGGGTAAACAGGTGATAGATCTTAGCCACAGATCATTCGTAGGTAACAATGTTTCAATATATTCTAATTATGCCCCCTAATCGAGACCTCATTGTCGGGTGTAATTTTACGTCATACCCAAGACATACTTTCCTGTTCCATCCTAAAGCCGCCATTTTGTTGTCTCTAATTTCATCTGCATATTCTCTCGTCTCATATTGAAGACAGTGTTTCCAATGTTCTCCTTTTTCTCTCTTTCAGAGAGGCTTCTTCTGTTGTTATTGTTATTAAGCGGATGGCCTTGTTCTTTTCCAAACGTGTTGCACCTAACTTTGGCAACATCTTACATAGTGACCGCCCAACGAAGCCTCTGCATCCGATTTCAATCGGTTAGCACTGAGCTCGTCAACCACGCCTTTTTCATTCTTTTGCAATATGTAAATATTTCCCAAGTCTCCATTCGTCCATGTTTCCTTCTCAAGAGACTGTTAATTCTAACATGATGACTTGATTTTTTTTTCTAAATAAATAATTATATCCGGACCTAGTAGTGTTTGTATTATGTTCACTGGGTATTACTGTCTATATTGGATATGCCTATGATATGACTATGATATGTTCTGCGACGGATTGGCAAATGATATGCCTATCATTTTCTAGTCCGGCGCAGAACTGAGGAGGGGCGTTTTCTTTTCTGCAATGTCTTTACCTTTTCCCCGAGTCTGACAAAATTCCTCAGCTACTTATTTGATTCATATTGGTTTGTTTGAAGTCTTTTTGCAATGGCTCTTTCACATTCGACCTAACACCACCGGTAGCGCCCCTCAATCGATACGTTGGCGCAACGGTTCAATACGTGTTGGAAGGATCATCTCTTCTGACACAAGAAAAGATTAACTCTTTCTCTACCTGTGGAGGTTTGCTGGACTGGGTAATGTATCATACGCTGCCTGCACAATGAAATTTGTATTACTAGGACTAGTATGCCAGAGATCTGTCCAAGAAATCTTTTTTATGTTTCCCCCTTTTGTACAGGCCCCCTGCTGACCTAAAGCCACCATTTGCTGTCTCTAATTTCATCCGTATATTCTCACCTCATATTGACGACAGTATTTCCAATCTTCTTTTTCTCTCCTTCGGAGAAGCTTCTTCTGCTGCCATTGTTATTAAGTGAATGGCTTTGTTCTTTTTCAAGATTGTTACACCTAATTTTGGCAGCGTATTACATATTAAAAACCCAGGGAAGCCTCTACATACGATTTCAATCGTTTCGCACTGAGCTCGTCAACCACGCCTTTTGTATACCTCTACAGTATATAAATATTTCCCAAGTTTCCATTATATATATATATATATATATATATATATATATATATATATATAAATTTAAAATCTCGAACCTTATAGCTAAAAATAATAATTCACCTCCTAGAACAAAATTAAACGGCAAATATTATTTACGAATTTAAATGGCCATTAAGGAACTGTATTCCTGTTCAATCAAAATTCGTCAATAATTATATAGGCCACACTACAACATGTTTGACACGCAGACGCAATCTACACCTTTCTGACAAGAGCTCAATTAAATCTCATTTAAATCTTTATGGACACCTACCGGACACTATTCGTAACATACTTGTTGACAACACTAATATCATTTACATGCGAAAATGGCTAAAAATAATGGAAGCCTTATTAATAATAAAAAAAAAAAATAACACTTAATAATACTAACTTTGAACATGGACACAGTATCTTGACCGTGTTTTGAAAAAAATGAAAACATTTTATAAAACATACATACAACAAACTATTTCTTATTTTAACAGTTAAAATATAATCCTTGAAAATGGTTGAATGTATAGCCGAAAGCGCTCGGATAAAAAGAACATTCGGACAGTTTTTATATAATTTATCATCCGAAAAGAAAAAATATTAAATCGCATGAGAAATTGTATAAAAAACTAAATAAAAGTACCTTGTCTGTCGTAATGAAAGAAGGATTGCTGTCTGAATACATATATATATATATATATATATATATAGTTAAATTCCCAGATCAATTCTGTGGACAAGACAAATTGGTATAAAATGACAATTGGAAAAAAATATTAGATTTTGCCGACGCGTTTCGTTTTCCGAATTTTTCAAAAAAAAAAATCCCTTACTATAAGATTTTTTCCATTTGTCATTTTATACCAATCTTAATTATATTGTCGACATGGAAAGAAAATGAAAATCCCTTACTATAAAGGTAATTACATTAACCAGAACAAAAGGCTTAGACAGAAGTGTATATCTTTTAAAATTTGGCTTTTTAATGTAACTATAACAACAAAAACATTTCGATTTCATTTTCGCCTTGAAAAAGTCGGAAGACGAAACGCGTCGGCAAAATCTAAGATTTTTTTCCAATTGTCATTTTAGACCATATATATATATATATATATAGTTAAGTAATGAAAATCTTGGTAATCAGTATGGATAAAAGAGACCTGGGTAAACAAGAAAAATACTCTAGCGATCTTTTTCTTGGGGTAGTGTCCACCCGACCTTCTCTAACATTCATCCTCCGTCCTACATTTACTTCTCGACATGAATGTCGACGACAAAAACTTCTCGTCATCTCCACAGAACAGAGTTCTCGATTGACCATTCTTACTTTGTAAGCGTTTGTTCCCTCTGTTTCTGAGTGTGGGGGGTTCCTTTTCAGAAGGCTTGGTTCACGACAAAACCAGCACCTTGTCCGGGAACAGCCGGTAGAAAAGTGACCCTCCTGTATACACTTCCAACATCGCATAACCCTCTTTTTACTTGTTATCACATGGGCAACCCTATCTTTTAGATCTTGTGTAGGAGTGGCCTCCGGTAGTTACGCGGGCTCTGTTTCCTTGTGGCGTTCTATTGAAAGGGGTCTTAGGGATTCCTTTTTCGGAACCCTACGTCACTTGGTTTCATTGGCCAAACCGGTCGCACTTACAATTTGGTACCGAGATTTCCGGAGGCAACCTTCACCTTGGACAATCGATCGCTTTGTGGCCCTCATATTTGCAAGTCCAACGACCCAGCCCATATCGTCTGAGTATTGGTGCAAAGAACCTATGCTTCATGGATCACTCTCTTGTATTGGGGTCGGTCTTCCAATCCACCGGACGCGCCCTCACCTTATCTACGACAGTGGATTTCTATACTTTAGTCTGGCTACCACCTACCTGAATCTTAAGCCGAACTCCACCTCTTCTCGTTTTTGGTCAGACCAATGGCCACATACAACCTAGTTGGGGATACTTTAATTACATCGGGTCTGATGATCCCATTCTCCAGCGCATCAATAAAAAATCCGCCAACAGGCTCTTAATGGCGGTATTTTCTCTTACTTCCTCAGGGAAATCTATGGCTATCCATTTTGTCGTTCTTGATCCCAATTCTCCTGGGGATTAATCCCTTGCCTGATTGAGTCACATGAGACTTCTCATAGTTTTTATCGCCGTACCCTCATCTGCGTATTCACCTAGTAGCAGTTTCTTTAAGTCCATCCATATTAAACCAGTGTCCCTCGCTAGGTGCACTCACGCAAATCGCCATCCGGGCACTCGGCGGCGGCATAATACGCTAAAATTTGTCGTCGTCACCATCTAGGACAGTTCGGAGATGAGCCGTTTTTTTTTCTCTCTCTCTCTCATTCGCTGTCAACCAGCTTTTTTTTTAAACTCCCCACCCAAGGATCTCCTTTATATGCTGGTAATCTGGGACCCCTCCAGCAGGTCTCTAAATTTACTCGACACGAGGTCTGTTCACCACCTCCCCGTCCATAGACCGGTCAGGTCGAATATCAGACTCGTGCTCGTTCAGCCCAACTTGTCTAATCAACCGACAAGAGAAAAAGAGAGACACTCCTACAAAATCTAGTTACAAACAATACAAAAAAAAATAAACTACCAAGGTTTCACCAACGCGGATCGTCAGGGAATACTGGCCAGTGTTCCCTGACGATCCGCGTAGGTGAAACCTTGGTAGTTTTATCTGGCTCTTTAGGTTTAATTACGTTTCATCTACTTAGCGTATGGAGCACTTTACTTAGTTATTTTACTTGCTCGTATTGTTTTTTTTTTTCTTTGGACACTAAACTTGGATGCTAGACGATTATTTTCGGCTAACGTACATGTACCTTTTTTCCCTTGGGTATTATTCTGTTTACTTACATATCAAAGTACCCAAGGTTTTCCGAGCGAGTACAATTTCTTATATTTATAAAATTAATACTAATATATATATATATATATATATATATATATATATATATATGTATATATATATGTATATATGCATACATACATACATATATATATATATATATATATATATATATATATATATATATATATGTATGTATGTATGCATATATATATATGTGTGTGTGTGTGTGTGTGTGCGTATGTGTGGGTGTGTCTCTGTGTGTGTGAAATGATCCAAAGTTTTTCAGTATTTATGTTTTTATTAAAAAAATAAAGAGTGCTCAATACAGAAGTAGAGCTTAAAATACTTTTTAAAAAAATTGTCACGCTTCGAAAGATTGTAAACGTTTATTGTTTTCCAAACATTCTAAATATCGCTTGAGAATGAAACTGTACTCTAAATTTTAAGTTTAATATTGAAATTAAACTTTAGAACTTGAGTCAGCTTTCGAAACAGTAATTTCTGTGTCGCGATAGAATCATATTTTTTTAAAATTATTATAATATATATATATATATATATATATATATATATATATATATATATGTATATATACATATATATTAGGTTGGTGCAAAAATAATGACGTAATAATGTCGGTTTTTGACGTATTTTTTAACGTCAAAAAACGACATTATTACGTCATTATTTTTGCACCAACCTAATATATATATATATATATATATATATATATATACATATATATATATATATATATATATACATATATATATATATATATATATACATATATATTAGCTTAAGCTTTTAAGCTAATACACACGTACACACCCGTTTCTAAGGCAGACGTGTATGTATAAAAAACAAGTAAAATAAATTAATCTAAATTAATCCAAATAAACTAACAAACCGATCCCGATAAATTAACCGTTAGAGAAAAAAAGTAAAGATAATCAATCCAAATAAATAAATGAAGTAATAAACAAATTAGAAACTGCTCCTGCCAAAATAATAGTTAAAATATACTACAGCGATCAACCACAAAATTGAATAAATAATTTATCTTCCCAAACCAAAAAAAAAACTATTAAATAAGCGATATAAACAAATTTTTACTACGTTAATAAAACACTGATTAAAATAAAATAAATAAATATGTAAGATAAGAAATAAAAAATGAATAAATAATAAAAATAAAAAATATAAATAAAATCAAGCAAAATATTTTAAACCAAATAAATAAAAAAATAAACGATTTCCGGAAAAATAACCGCCAAAATAGACTTCCCACAATGCACCACTGACCCGTATATATAAATAGCCAAGAAAAAAACAACACTCGTGCCCTGACGATAGCGTCTAGCATGAAACAGCCTGTCGCCGCTAACTGTTGACTTCAATTTTATATTTACACACCCGCTATCTCTAATATTGAGCAATTTATCCCATAAATATAGCACATCTTAAGATTATATTTCTTCATTCATATATATATATATATATATATATATATATATATATATATATATATATATATATATGTTAGATTGAATTACATTACACAGCATATATATATATATATATATATATATATATATATATATATATATATATATATATATATATGTTTCATTGATTTCAACATTTGAAAACCCTTTATTCTACATTCAACACCATCACTTGATAAGACACCAGAAGTGTTAAAACAAAATGGCTATTTTTGTAGTGATTTTGTAACATATTTATGTTATAATTTTCGAATTATATATATATATACACACACACACAAGTGCGCGCACAAAGCAATGTAATATATGTACTTAAAAAACATTAAACAAAGCATAACTATCAAATAAGATTATCCTCTGCCAAAAAATAAAGGAAAAAATAATAATAAAAGAAATTGATAGTAATAATAAAATGAAATAAATATAAATGTGTAAAAGATAATTATTTCATTAAATAAGCAATGGATGGCCGGGTATCGTCTGCCAGGGAAGATAGCCATTCTCTATTGCAGACGTTATCTACATCACCCGCGCATCCAAGCTTATTACACCTGCTATTCACCCACATACAGATATCCATATAATAAGCAAAATAGAAAAGAAAAACGAATTAGATTGAGCAGCAGCTAAATATTTGGAGAATCTGGTGTTTGCCATCTAAACTGAAAGAAAAAAATGCATTATCTGTATACATTTCTGAGATGAGGTATTATGTACACTATTTACATTATTCGAACTATTCTCCTCATATTTGTCACCATATTTATCCCAACGTTTCGGCCTTTCATTATCTGTCTATATTTCTGAGATGAGGTATTATGTACACTATTTACATTATTCGGACTATTGTCCTCATCTTTGTCGCCATATTTATTACAAGGTTTCGGCCTTTCAGTATCTGTCTATATTTCTGAGATGAGGTATTATGTACACTATTTACATTATTCGGACTATTGTCCTCATCTTTGTCGCCATATTTATTACAAGGTTTCGGCCTTTCAGTATCTGTCTATATTTCTGAGATGAGGTATTATGTACACTATTTACATTATTCGGACTATTGTCCTCATCTTTGTCGCCATATTTATTACAACGTTTCGGCCCTTCATTATCTGTCTATATTTCTGAGATGAGGTATTATGTACACTATTTACATTATTCGGACTATTGTACTCATCTTTGTCGCCATATTTATTACAACGTTTCGGTCCTTCAGTATCTGTCTATATTTCTGAGATGAGGTATTATGTACATTATTTACATTATTCGGACTATTGTCCTCATCTTTGTCACCATATTTATTACAACGTTTCGGCCTTTCAGTATCTGTCTATATTTCTGAGATGAGATATTATGTACATTTTTTACATTATTCGGACTATTGTCCTCATCTTTGTCACCATATTTATTACAACGATCTGGCCCTTCAGTATCTGTCTATATTTCTGAGATGAGGTATTATGTACACTATTTACATTATATGCATGTTTATTAGTTATCCCCTGTTAATTCCCCTCCCAAAGTTCTCCACTGCCTTAACCGTGTATTGAACTGACACACTTTGGGTTCCGTCACTGGATCTAACCAACGCCTTTATCCACATTGAGGACATCTTTGTATGAATTTCTGCGTATTATAAACCTAATGTCTCAGCAAATATTTTTTACCAGTGCTCATATTGCAAGTTTTTTGCTCTTATCAATATATGTATTTACCAGAGCTCATATTGCAATTTTTGTTATTATCGGCACTCCTTATTACTAAACATTACACGTAGAACTAGAACAGTCTACCCCAGTGAGCGAAATAAAGGGCCCAGTTCGACATTCCAACCACCTGAAGAAGACCGGAGCATACAACGGCCGAAACATTGTAATAAATATGGCGACAAAGATGAGAACAATAGTCCAAATAATGTAAATAGTGGAAAAAATGCATAAAATTAAAACTATTGATGACAGAAATCCAAGTGCTGTATCCCTTGTGTTTTTTGTAGTTTAGAAGGAAATAAATGAAAGGTATAACTTTCGGAGCATCCCACATGTATAATGTGTGTGTGTGTCATGTGTTGTTTTGTGAAACACAGCAAATAACTTTTAGCGTACTTTATCTCTATGCGTTGAAGGCCTGGTTAATTTCCAAATGTAACATGAGACAATAGAACTCGACCTTTTCAAATATTAAGGCCCATTTTTCGGGAAAATGACAAAAAAGAAGAGCAAAACATCGAATCAAAAAAGACAGAGCTGAAATTTTGGAGAAGCATCACGACGAAAGAGTGCTTGAAGAATTTGGCGCTTATAGGACAGACGAGAGAAAAGAGAGGTACAGTGGGTGTGGCACTATGTTTGAGACCTCCACATAGAGGGAAGCGGGTGTGAGATTTGATCTCAGTCTTAAGGGCTTTATGATCTTCTGATGAGGTCTTTGAAGTCAGATCTCTAAGCGGCACCCACTTAGCCGGATAAAGATAAATAAATGAAAGCGATCCACGTCTATTTCGGGTGGGGGGAAGTCGTGGAGATCCATGATCGCGCATTCAAAAATTTAAATGCAATATCAATTGCTTTCTTTGTTCCTGCTCCTTCGTAATGTTTTTATTTTATAATTCTTCCGCACTCAATAACCCCGCGTATCTTAGTGGCTTTATTGCCTTGAATGGGGTGAACTCGATTAAATGTTTATCACTATCTACTGCGCGTCCTGGGTATGACGGTAAACTGCATCCGCGTCCTGGGTACGGCGATAAACTGCATCCAACAGCAAGGTCTCAGATAATGTTTTCAGAAAAATAATGTTGCCAGCTCTAAGTTTTTGAAACAATAATGTTGCCAGCTCTGTTTTTGAAACAATGTTGCCAGCTCTAACTTTTTTTGTAAAAAATGTAATGTTGCCAGCTATGCGTTTTTTTTTGTAAAAGAATGTTGCCAGCTATACGTTCTTTTTTTTTTTTTTTGTAAATGAATAATGTTGCCAGCTATACGTTTTTGTGTAAAGGAATAATGTTGCCAGCTATTCATTTTTTATTCCATACAAAATAGGCATTTAAAATGATTTATAAACTGGATTTGGCATTAAATAACCCACAGTGGTTGATATGCCATAAACCCAACCAACCAGCCAACCAACTAACTACTGCCCTCCTGATTAATCTTCTTTTGTTCTTAGTAATGTGTCTGTTTTCGAATTCTTTCACACCCAGTGACCCCTTGAGTCTTAGTGGCTTTATTGCCTTGCTTGGGAGGAACTCGTTTCCTGAAGCCAGACGATGTGAATAATAAATAAATCCAATGTTACTAGGTGCCACACGTTTGTTCTGTTATGTTAGACAAGGCATCGGCAACCTTTTCCGACCAGTGGTCGGCACGAGATATGGGACATCACAAGGCGAGCCGCACTAAAAAAAAGATTCAAGGTAATTTTTCGTTGAAGGCGCCTCAGCCATTTTACCTACAGATGAACATACACGTCTGCTTTAGAAATGGAGAAAATCGGGTTTCCTTCTCGTTGGAGAAAAGTCCTGGTTTAATATTAACAGAGGTGACAGCGGTCTTAGCACACGATGCTTTGTATGATTCATTTCTAAATTATTCACTTGAAAATACAATATATATATATATATATATATATATATATATATATATATATATATATAATTCTTCTGTAGATAAAAAAAAATTTAGGCACGTTTCCTGTTTCTAAAGCAAAAAAAATATTTACAGGATTCATCTTCCTTAGCGAAAACTGCCAATGGTTTAAAATGATGAAAACCTTACCTTTGGCGACAGTTTAATAATTCTAGAAACACTGCCCTTAATCATTGTTTACGTATGCAGTTATGTTTGAGAGTATGTGAGTGAATAAGTAATAACAAAACGAAACAAGCTAAATGATCCACAGTTTGATCATGTTTGTGCTGGGCAATATATGGTCAATCTTTTTTTTCTATTTCAGTGAATTCCAATTTTTACTATTAGCCTAACCCGTATGTAAATTTACCACGCTTAGTAATTGGGGGTGCGGAAGCTATGCAGAGTTTTAAGAAACAGTAAAACTTCGTTAGAAAACAAAAAAAAAAGAAAACAGTCCTGAAACGTTGTGTAATATCTGTCCTCTTCGATAAGAGTTAATATTGGACAATCTTCTCAAAGATGAAGAAGAGATTGGTTTAAATAGAAATGTAGTTCTACAGTAGGATGTTAATAATACGATGGACCGAACATATGAGCAACGACGAACTTCTAGAGAAAATAGAAACTTGTACTTAACCGTAGGAAGAGACAGCTGAAATTTCTACGGCACATAATGAGGAAACAGGGTTTGGAAAACCTGATACTCACAGGATAGACTGAAGGGAAGAGGGACAGGTGAAACAATGCATAACCTACTGAGTGAGCTTGAATAAATTTATTAAGAGCTACAAAGAACAGGAAATGGTGGAGAGCCATGATCGCCAACATCCTGAAGGGACACAGCACATAAAAGAAGAGTGAGCTTGAGTAAATGGATGGTGGAACAAGGTTTAGGAGAAAAAACAAAAAAGATCAAATTTATTAAGAGCTACGAAATTGAGGAAATTGTGGAGAGCCATGATTGCCTACGTGCTGAGTGGACAGAGCACACGAAGAAGAAGTCGGTCAGCAATAAAGTATTTTTTGTGTCTCATCAAAAACTGGTCTCTTGTTTACAGAATTTCGAAATTCATTTTATTTCCGGGATGCAACAAACCGATTTGGGTGGGTGAAAAATAACAAAATGATTCATCAGTAAAATATCGTAGTTTTATTCTGACATTTTTTTTTTTTTTTTTGCCACTTTGGGGTTTGTTTTTTTTTTGTTTGTTTGTTTACAAACCTTGAATGTTGATCAAAAGAGATATGGATTACTCAACTGAGGAGTCGGGTTAACACAGGTTATCAATAAATACCTGTCGCAAAGGCACTGCACCGATTAACTGGCGTTCAGGTTGGGTGAATCTAATTATTGTTCAACAATCAACAAATAGAAGAATTAAATGAGAACTTTCCGTGCGATGCGTTGTATGGAGTAGAAATCATGGAGGAGAACGGATTGTTACTGGACTCAATGACGTACTTCTTTTCTACCAGAGGGCGACCCAATGACTACACTATGTTCAGGACAATCAGTGTTCTGATTAGGCGCAATTAGATTTCAGTTCATGCCTTTTTCACACTGTATAGATAGATAGATAGATAGATAGATAGATAGATAGATAGATAGATATGAAGTGACTGCAAGACATAGGTAGACAGATAGATAGATGTGAAAAGAATGAGATAGATAGATAGATAGATATAAAGAGACTGAAAGAGATAGATATGGAGAGATTAAGATCTACAGATAGATAGATAGATAGATAGATAGATAGATAGATAGATATGAAGAAATTGCAAGAGATTTGGCAGACAGATAGATATGAATAGACTGAGATAGATAGATAGATAGATAGATATCAAGTGACTGCAAGAGATAGACAGATACATAGATATGAACAGACTGAAATAGATAGATAGATAGATATGAAGAAAGTGAAAGCGATATATAGATATGGAGAGATTAAGATAGATAGATAGATTTGAATACTGATATATATTGGGTGGGTGTGTTGCTTGGCAGATATGAACAGACTGAAGCACCTACTTAGCTAGAGTTGGACATATAAATAGAAACAGAATGTGATATATATATATATATATATATATATATATATATATATATATATATATATATATATATATATATATATATATATATATATATATATATGCAGCCTGTTTTTATTCAGTCACGTTTTGGTGAATAATCTAGACATATTATGTATATTTATTTTTATTTTAATCCACTCAAATTCACGGATCAATTTCTTAGTGCGGTTACAAGTACTTTCAATCTCATCCAAGATCATCTTCTGGGTGATTTGCTTAGACAGAAAATTAATGTAACTGATAGTTTTGATTATATTTTTTTTATTTTGAAACTCACTCTGTTATAGTCAATTTAAAAACTAACTTTAAGAATACGTAAAAAAGATAATTCATATTTTTTTTTAAATTAATGTGTTAAAATACTCAACCTGCAAGTCAAAAAATGTTACAATTTGTGTATCCGAAAACATTGCTTTTACAGGCATTTTAAAACAATGTTGCTATACTCATAATTAACTTTATTCAGTGTTGGTTGCAGTTTTATATATATATATATATAGAGAGAGAGAGAGAGCGCTTCAAGAATTTGAATTTTTTCTTTTTTCTTTTCGTAGTGGAGTATACTTGTATAGTCAATTAATAACTCTCCAAAACGTGAAAGTGGGCAGGAATGTTCTTTTAAATGTTGTTCAATAGAACTTGAATCCTACATGTCAATGTAAGCCTTCTTGATAATGTTGTGAAACCAGCATTTATATTTACTTTTTATGTCAGCGATACAATCTTCCAAAGGGCATTTAAATTGATATACAACGCTGGTCTTTTGCAACACAATAGTTGACAGAGAAGAGTTATTGGGAAAATTAATTTGACTGTATTAAGATGAGTATAGCATACAATTAATTTTATTTTCTTACCGGGATCAGTGGAGAATATATTAGTACTATATATATATATATATATATATATATATATATATATATATATATATATAGTACGGATGAATTCAATTCATGTACCAGTAAGTTTCTTCTTTCGCAATTCTCGCCTGTGGAACTCTCTTCCCGCGAACTTTGATCTTGAAAACTTTAAACGCAATGTCAAACATTATTTAGTGACGTATCTTCTTTTATTGTTCTCAGCCCCTAATAATGTTTTTTTTTTCTTTTTCTTATTCTTTCACCCTTAGTAACCTTCTGTGTCTTAGTGGCTTTATTACCGTGCTTTGGGTGAAATGATTAAGCAAACAAGTCTGGATCTGTGTCATGAGGGTTCAAGTTCATTTTGATTTATGCTAATATTTCTAATAGCTCGTCTAATTTGTTTATCAACAATGTAATTAGGAATGTCATTATTAATAAGATTTTGTTTAATGTCATTTAATACATATATATATATATATATATATATATATATATATATATAATAATAATAATAATAATAATAATAATAATAAAAAGGTTTAAACGCTAGTATTCATTGGTTATAATTTATTACACTGGAATCGTAATCACGATCCAATTCATCAGACCTACAAATTTAAAAAGAATTAATAATGCATCGGAAAATAATTCATATTTATCTGTATCTCACTCATTTAAAACATCATTTAACTTTTCTCTTTAAAACTTCTCTCTGTTAAATTTTAATCCCCACCTTAACTTTTCGACCTTCCTGTTCTTCTCTCGTCTGTTACCCCTCCCTATAGCTTTCATTTACCTCTCGCATTCATCCCCCACTCTCATTCATACATACACTCTCACTAGATTTTATTTTTTATTCCCGGAGTTGTTTTTTCTGTTTTCTTTTTGAATTTGGAGGTCTGATGAATTGGATCGTATTTACGATTCCAATGGAACAAATTATGACCATGGAATATTAGTGTTTAAGCTTTTTTATTATATCCTTACTCTGTCCTAGACATTGAGTTCTACCTGGATTCTATCCTCTTGGAAACTTTTATATATATATGTATGTGTATGCATGTATGTATGTTTGTACGTATGTATATGTATTTATATATTTTATATATATATATATATATATATATATAGAAAGAAATATAGTCTTAAGGTGTGCTATATTTATGGAATAAAGTGCTCAATATCAGAGATAGAGCGTGTGTAAATATAAAAGTGAACATAGAAGTCAACACTTAGAGGCGACAGTCTGTTTCATGCTATATGCAATCGTCAGGCCTGACGATTGCATATAGCATGAAACAGACTGTCGCCTCTAAGTGTTGACTTCTATGTTCACTTTTATATTTATATATATATATATATATATATATATATATATATATATGTGTGTGTGTGTGTGTGTGTGTATTAATCACTAAAATTATATATATATATATATATATATATATATATATATATATATATATATACCTGTTGGTGCAATAAGATAATTTGGGCACAGTTTTGTCATTTATAGCTTTTCCACTTTGTCTCATTATATATATATATATATATATATATATATATATATATATATATATATATATATATATAACTCAATAACATTAACTACCAACAATGTGGTGTGTTCGGAAAATAAAACATCCTTATAACTCAAGAAACATACACGCTACCCATACACCCATTTAAATAGCAAAAATAAAATCACCCTTGATAATGACTAAAAGTATAGCCGAAAGGGTTCGGAATAACAGGTCATTTGGAAAGCTCTTGTTCGAAGACAAGAAAAATTATATCAAAAGCTTAATCGCAGTATCTTGTCTGTCGTCTTTAATGAAACATATATATATATATATATATATATATATATATATATATATATATATATATATATATATATAATTAGTTTTATTTTTTTACCGGGATCGGTGAGGATTATATTAGTACTTATGAGAATTTTTTAGAGTTTTTACATCTTATTTATATTATATATGAATGTATTTGATTATATTATGGTCGGTTGATATGTTTAAGGGTATTTGAGGAAGTATTATTTTCTTTTTGATTTATGTCCGTATTTCTAATAGCTTGTTCATCAACCATGTAATTAAGTAAGTCATTATTAATATGAGTTTATTTAACGTTTTTTTTTAATTCAGTGCAGAAAATTTTTATAATAGGGATTTTGTAATAGGACAATCGCTTTTATATTTTAGAGTGCACGTGTTTGTGCTACTTGTTTTTTTTTATATGGGGATGTAGTAAATGTATTATTATTGGTGTCTATCAATACATCAAGAAAAGGAATTTTATTGTTATAGTTAAGTTCATATGTGAAGATAAGAACGGAGTTTTTGAGATATTTTTTCTTGTAGTTTCTGTATTTCATCCATGATTTTAACTAAGATGAGAATATCATGTGCATATCTTAGGTAGATGGAGTGATTTTTAGTGGTTTTAAATATCTTATTTTCAAGGTTGGCCATGTAGAAGTTACTAAATGTTGGTCCCAGAAGTGAACCCATGGAAACGCCATCACATTTTGCATAAATGTTACTTTGATTGTCATATAGTGGAACTTCGGTGATACATGTCAAAACTAGTTTTCGTAATATATTAGGTTTGATTTTTAATGGACGCGGAGATGGATTGTTGTAAAGAATCTTTATAATTATATCAATCCTTTCCTTAACTGAGACATTGGCAAATAAATTTTCAGCATCAAGTGAAGTTATAACTTCATTACTAGGGTTTTGTGTTTTTAAGATTTGGATTAGTTCATGACTTGAATTAATAATGTATTTATGGCGTAATCAGTTGGTGGATGATTTTCGTTACTTGGTAAACCGGACTGGGGATTTAGAATATGATGTCACGAAGAGGAAATTAGGCTTGTACATAATATTTTTTAACTCCGTGTATAAATTTTTTTTTCGTGGAAGACTGATCTTTTACACGGTTTATTAAATTTTGTACAATAGCTGTTTTGTAATAGGGCATTTACTTTTATAATTGAAAGTGCTTGTGTTTATGCTAGTTGTTTTTTTTTATATGAGGATGTAGTAAATGTATTATTATTGGTGTCTATCAATACATCAAGAAAAGGAATTCAGTTGTTATTCACTTCATATGAAAACTTAAGAACAGAGTTTTGTTTTAATTTTTTTTGTAGTTCATGCATTTCAACTATGTTTTTAGCTCAGATTAGATTATCATCTATATATCTTAGGTAGATGTTTTGATTAATGGTGTTAAATAACTTATTTTCAAGATTTCCACATATTAAAAATAATTAATTTTTTCTTATGTATTTCGATGTTAAATATTCTCGATATAAGACATTCTCCTTTTACAGTGATAGTGACACAAGTGTCTTTATGTGGAAATCTCAACGCTTTGCCTGATGAAGGTCGCGTGACCGGAAACACGTGTAGCAAAATTATGGAAAATAACGAATAATATTTTTTTTTAAAATATCCACATTACAACCCGTTTGTGGTTTCTCTCTTCTTTTTAATATTCACACTTTTCTCTCGTTGGAACTATATAACATCTGCCCTTTATATATATATACTTATTTATTTAAAAATATGATTCCAACACGCTACATAAGAGGTCTCATGTTTCATAACAAGAGCCAAAAACTTCAAAATAATTATTTGAATTAAATTGAATTAAAGTAAGCTCTGTTCCATCTTCAAGCGAATTTTTTTTTGGAATCAATGTGTTTCTGTGTCTGTGCGTATGTGTGTTTGTGTAGCAAGATAAATATGATAGTCAACATAAACAGAATGTAATAGATACATAGATATTTGGAAAGAAAGAAAAAGAATGAGATCGATAGAAATAGAATGAGATAGACGGACAGACATAAACACAATTATTTATATATATATATATATATATATATATATATAGAGAGAGAGAGAGAGAGAGTAATGAAACAATATGGTAATTCGGATGTAATTTCTAATGGGATATACATCCAGGGAGAGCTCTATATCAAAATGTAGAACAAAATTCTTACCACAGCTTGAAAGTTTTTCAGAGCTCCCATGAAATGAAACTTATTACCTACCTAATTTTAAATGTTTGACATTGTTTAATATAATATATATATATAATAGAAATTAGGACGATTTAAGATAACTGTAATTAAGTAATTCATCGTGTATAGATGTAACCTCAACAGAAAGCACTGGACGGCCGTTTCGTCCTATATTTGGGACTCATCAGCAGTGCGCATCCACTACCCAGAATTGAAACCCGGACAGTTACGTTATCGGGTAAACGTCATGCCAACTGTTCCAACGGGCTTCAGCGACGAAGGGGTAGCGAATCAGACTCAATATAGCGCCGCTCGATCCGAGTTTCCTTTACCCATAGGACTGTGCCTCTACAGGCCACGACTACTATCCCCAAGCCGCTCCATTCAGAGCATTAGCATATTCTGGTATATATATATATATATATATATATATATATATATATATATATATATATATATATATATATATATATATATATATATATATATGAGAGTTTGGATGTCAATCTGGGGACAGAGCAGAGAAAAGAAAGAAAGAATTGGATGAGTCTAATGATGATTACTAAGACGTTTGGTGTGAATACTAACGATGATATACCTTCATGCATTTTCCCGCCGGGCCTCAGACTCAAAGCAGAGACCTACATCAAGTGCCTTGAGGAGGTAGTGCTGCCCTGGGTCAAGAGAGTGCCTTCTGGAAGACATTCTGTCTGGCAACAAAACTGCACTATGCCACTCAAGTTGGAGAACCCAGTCATGGTAGATCAGATAATATCTGTGACCACATCACCCCTTACATCTGGCCACCTACCTTCCCAGATTACTACGCCCTCGATTATCCTGTGTGAGGTGTAGTTGAGGGAGAAACCAGCAGAACTCCTTGAAACACCAAAGATGAACTGAAGGCAAGGATTATGGCAGCATTCACCAACTTAAACAAGGAAACCATCCAGAAGAGTTGCAGGAGATTCCAAAGTCGTCTGGAGGCCGTGGTTGAAGCCAATGGCGATTTTGATGAATAAATTTATTCTTTAATATTTCAAGATATTTTTATGTAGTTGTGGTAAATATATCTGTTAAAATATCCGTTAAACTTAGATTTTTCCTTCATTTGCACGATAATATATCCATCGCACCCAGTATATATACATAAATGGATAGATTTTTTTAAATCATTCTTTTTAATATTAAACGGCAGGAATATCCTGTAAAAATTATCAGAAAGCTACCCGCCCCCCGACACACACATCTCAAATAATAATAATAATACTAGAAAATATGTCAGCTCAAGAAATACACATCCTACGCGTCTCATTTCGCACTAAAACATCCTGAAATTCTATACGCCATATCGAGTTTTATTCGCCAAGTCAATTGTTTACAAAATAAAATTAGTTTTACTTTTCACCAACCGGCGTTGTTCAAATTTTCAGGATGTACTTATATTGTGTTGATATAGATATACTATATGTATTTCGGCTGATCATGTGTCTTTTTTTTTTCCGATATAGGTTTCACAAATTTGATTACTGCATAAAAATAATCGATCAGGTCGTAGCTGGCAAGAAAAGTAATGTGGATACCGGATCTAGCATACTTTGTAAATTAGAAGCTCTCAAAATGAACAGCGACTTTTTTGCACGTTGGCATTTTGGTAATATTCAGACCATTTTTGTTATATTCCGTGCTAATGGAATAAATACTGAACACTAGGTGGATACCAGAAGAAAGGTTTATTGTACACAACCAGTACAATATGAAATACGGTACAGTTATACACACAGGCCAATCTAGTAGTGAGTGCCACTAATTGAAATGACGCCTCTCTCTTCCTCAATTTCTTGCAGACGGTTAACTTTATAGGTACTTGCTACCTATAAAGTGTTGTTACTTCTTTCCTATAGTGCCTGGCTATTCCATTACATCACTTTTAAAGCTAAAGGTACATGTGTCACACCTGAGCTGCCTCTATCTTCGTAATCTACTGTAAACATTATACATTATTTACATTATTCGGACTATTGCCTTCATCTTTGTCGCCATATTTATTACAACGTTTCAGCCGTTGTACTAACTTCTTCAGGTGATTGTAGACTGTTCTAGTCAGATGTCAGTTATCTCCTGTTAATTTCCCTCTGAAAGTTCTCCATTGCCTTAGCCTGGTATTGAACTCACATTCTTTGGGACCTGTGACTGGATCTAACATCTTTATCCACTGTGCCATGTGCCCTTGTGTAGAAATTTCTGGGTATTATAAACCTAGTCTTCTGTAACCATTTTTACCAGTGCTCATATTGCTATTTTTGCTGTTATCATTACATGTTTTTACCAAAGCTCATATTGCAATTTTCTTCGCTTTTTCTCTGGCACTCCTTATTACTGTTTCCCATATTGCATTCATTTCTATGCTTGGTCGGCTCAGGAGATTTGTTTGGCCTAGCGAAATAAAGGGTTCAGTTCGACATCCCAAACACCTGAAGAAGGCCGGAGCGTACAACGGCCGAAACGTTGTAATAAATATGGCGACAAAGATGAGGACAATAGTCCGAATAATGTAAATAGTGTACATAATACCTCATCTCAGAAATATAGACAGATACTGAAAGGCCGAAACCTTGTAATAGATATGGCGAGAAAGATGAGGACAATAGTCCGAATAATGTAAATAGTGTACATAATACCTCATCTCAGAAATATAGACAGATACTGAAAGGCCGAAACGTTGTAATAAATATGGCGACAAAGATGAGGACAATAGTCCGAATAATGTAAATAGTGTACATAATACCTCATCTCAGAAATATAGACAGATACTGAAAGGCCGAAACCTTGTAATAAATATGGCGACAAAGATGAGGACAATAGTCCGAATAATGTAAATAGTGTACATAATACCTCATCTCAGAAATATAGACAGATACTGAAAGGCCGAAACGTTGTAATAAATATGGCGACAAAGATGAGGACAATAGTCCGAATAATGTAAATAATGTACATAATGACTCGTCTCAGAAATATAGACAGATACTGAAGACATTGTCTATTATCACCAAGGTTCAAATCTGTTCATGCAACATTCGACGTGGGGAATAGTGAGTTCGAGCCTTACTGGGTGCTTCAGATTTTCGGCCTTGTTCCACATCACAGCTATGCTTAGAAAATAACCATATTTTATATTTGGGATTTATCTATAAAATTGATCAAGTAACACCTCAGATTTTTGAGATGACCACCAGCAGTAACTGATGAATTTGAGAATGACCCATTTGTTTCCATATACAGTGCGAAGGAAAAAAAAATGGACGCACTCATAGAAATAATGATGAACAAATTATAAAGCTTATTACATTTCTATTTGCATTTATTAACATGCCTAAGAATCGTTCTGATTGCGAGAATGGTCAAGTGGCCATATTTTCATGATGTTGGGATGTCGATTTTGTTTGTTTGTTTGGGTTTTATGGCATATCAACCACTGTGGGTTATTTAATTCCAAATCCAGTTTATATGAATTTTAAATGCCTATTTTGTCCTGGCAACATTGTTTCCAAAAAAACGTATAGCTGGCAACATTATTCTTCTGAAGGACGTAGTTTATCGTCATATCCAGGATGTGGGTAAGATCTGGAAAAACTAGGAGTTCACTATTTGCTCATAGCTGGGACCCTAACAGGTGCTACCACCCCGGGTCAAGGTGGACCTGGGAACACCAGCAATTAAGAGGTGGTTCCATGCTCCTCAAAACCTCCTGATCGCGGATGTAGTTTAACGTCTTACCCAGGACACTGGGATGTCTAACAGATCGATAGCTGATAATATTAATCGAAGCGAGTCATGTGTCCACAAGTCAATCAAAAAGAGAAAATCAAACTGGAACATGTAACATACGTTGTGGATCTGGCTGAACGCTAAAAACTACGGACAGGGAAGACAGAAAGTTTGTTTGTCAGTGCAAAATAGATCCATTCGCAACAGAACAAGATGTTTCCAAAGCGGCTAGTTTGGCGATTTCTTCAAGAACAGACGCAAGCTCAAAGCAAAGGACCTTGTTTCCAAATTCATAAAAAAGAAAACTTTTATATCTGGGGAAAATAGACGAGCACAGTTGGCTTGGCGCAAAGCTCATTTACACTGGACTAAATCTGATTGAGAAGATATGTGGAGTGACGAGAGCCCCTTTACTCTTAGATATGAAGGACGAGCAATTTTAATCCACTGTCGTCCTGCGAAGCCAGTCACAGCTTCACCAGTGCTCCGTTGGCCAGCATTACCTGTTTCCACCCCGCACGATGAGGACGAGGGGTTGGGTTAACCAGTGAATTCAAATATCTGGGCAGCATATTTACTGAAAACGGCAAACTAGTCAGGGAAATCGAGACCGGATGTCAGAAAGCCGACGCATTTAGTTACTAGCTTGCTCCTCTTCCAAAATATGCTAGCATTTCCATGAGAACCAAGGCAAATCTCATCAACGCTATTTTCCTACCAACGCTGACATACCAGTGCCAGACATGGCCCTTAACAAAACCGAGATGAAACTGATCTTGTGAGATGAAATGCCCGACGAAAGCAGTGAACAAGGCTAGGCGAGACAAGATGATGAATGAGGCAATAAGAGATATGGTAGGAGTAATACCAATCATACAACACATCGAATGATAGAGGATCAAGTGGTTTGGACGCCTCACTTGTATGCCTATCAACCAACCAGCCCTACGAGCATACGCCCTCAGGTACTCTGGCTGGAGAGCGAGATGCAGACCAATAAGACGCTGGAGCGACTAAGTGGCAGACATTCTCAGAGCGCACGAGATATCTCTCCTCCAGGCCACTTGCATTGTTGCTGACAAACGACTGTGTCTGCCCGCGACGCCTAACGGCACAAGCGAAAAGAAAAACTAAACTAAACTAAATGTGTTGGGTGTACGCACGGTGAAACGAAGTTACTGTCTGCTGCTTTCGCTGGCAGAACCTTCTCTTGTTCCGTGGTTTCTCTTGTCGTCCATTCTCCCAGTCTATCCCAGACCTGTCAGCTTATATAATTTTGACCAGGCTCGCAGACTCTGGCGCGAACCTTGGTTTCGGCTAACATCAAAGTCCTTTTGTGTTCATCTTTTTGATTGTTCCAAATTATTTTATTTCCCGGCGTTCCTTCATTTGCATCCCTTTATTTTTCGCGGAAGTTATGCCTGTTTTGGTAGTTTTATAGTTATAAGCTCTGGCGCCTCGAACTTTCAGCGTTTCCGACTGCATTCAGTCTTTTCTTCTATTTCCTCTTTTTATTGCCGCCTCGTTAGTTGAAAGAGAAGTATGTATATATATATATATATATATATATATATATATATATATATATATATATATATATATATATATATATATGGAGAGAGAGAGAAATAAAAAGAGAGAGAGCAAAAGAAAGAAAGAGAAAAAGTTTGGTTTTGGTTTACGGCATATCAACAACAATGGGTTATTTAATGCCGACAAAATTTGCTTTTTTTTTTAGAAAAAAAATGTATAGCTGGTAATATTTTTTTTGAAAAATGTATAGTTTGGTTTGGTTTGTTTTGTGGCATATTAACCCCAATGGGTTATTTAATGCTGAAATTTTTTTATTTCTGGTAATTTCTTTTTTCAAATATTTATTGCTGATACTAATTTTTTTTTTAACTATTTCTGGTATTAAAATCTATTTTTACACTTTCATAGTGTTTTGAGTCAGGCTGTGGGGTCAACTATTTGCCCATAGCTGGGACCCTAACAGGTGCTACCACCTTGAGTCAGGATGGACCTGGGAACACCAGCAATTAAGAAGTGGTTCCATGCTCCTCAAAACCTCCTGATCAAAGGTTTTGCTGCTGGATGTAGTTTATCGTCTTACCCAGGAACGGGATGGAGATTAACGTCTTACCCAGGACGCGAAAAAGAGAAGATTTTAAAAGAAAGCGCAATTGCCTTATTTTAATTTGGGTTCTTTTTTTTTTTTTTTTTTTCTTATATATATTATTTTTATGTTTTATTTTATTTTATACTTATCATGACTCACTAGATAGTCACTGGCCGGCAGAAAGCTGGCTGGGGGTCCCGTTGTATGTCTACAAGGGAAACCGCGCACAACACACCTAACGAGTTTTATACCCAGTGATAGGTTGGTTAACCAACACTCCTGTTTCTTTGTCTTCAGTATGCCCTGTGAGTGTCAAATTCTCCAAGCCTTCTTTCTTCATTACGTGCCTTTGAAAGTTCATCAATTTCTTTCCGATTCTAACTAGAAAGATCCTTTTTGTTTCGATTTTTCTTAAAACGTCTTTACTTACAAGGTATTCTCATTATCCTTCTGTAGTGCTACATATCCGTAAGCGTCGGAGAAACACAAATGATCCTGAACAAATGAACATACTGGGGAACAAATAACCATGTTTCTTCTATGTGCCGTGTTCCTTAGAGACGTGGGCGATCATGACTCTCCACAATTTCCTGTCCTTTGTAGCTCTTGGTATATTTTCTATTTTCCTTATCCCTTTAATCCTTGTTCTGTCCTCCATTGACGTCGGATATGTTAGGGACTGATTTCCGCTCTTCCTCAACGTATTTTTCCAGGCTCTCTTTCCTCATTATGTGTCTGCGAAATTCCAACTGTCTCTTGATGATGTTAAGTATATGTGTCCTTTTTGTCTTCGATGTTCTCTAAAAATTCGTCGTTGCTCAAATGTTCAGCCGATGGTATTCTCAACATCCTTCGGTAGAGCCACATTTCTGCTGCTTCAAGTCTCTTCTTCACCTGTGAAGAGATTGTCCAGCATTCACTGCTATACAGGACAACCGATGCTACAGCACAGTTCAGTACTCTTTTCTGTGTTTCTAACGAAATTGTCTTGTTTCTTAATACTTTGCTTAGTTTGTGGAAGACAACTTTCTCTATTCTAATGTAAATAAATTAGATATTACCCAGTAGTTCAGTAATCTTTTCTATGTTTCTAATGAAATTTTTCCGTTTCTTAATACTTTGCTTAGTTTCTGGAAGACATCTTTCTCTATTCTAATGTAAAAAATTGAATATTACGCAGCAGTTCAGTATTCTTTTCTTTGTTTCTAAGGAAAATTTCCTGTTTCTTAATACTTTGCTTAGTTTCTTGAAGGCATCTTTCTCTGTTCTAATGTAAAAAAATCGATAATACGCAGCAGGTCATAATTCATTTTTTGCTTCTAACGACATTTTCATGTTTCTTAATACTTTGCTTAGTTTCTGGAAGACAGTTTCTCTATTCTTATGTGCCTTCGAATTTCCATGTCACATCTTCCCTTAAAACATTCCTAGATATTAAAATTATCGCACTTTCTTGGTTTCGGTATCCCCAATTTGTAATTTGCATGTTGGACTGTTCCCTTTTGCTGACAACCATATAATATTTTCGTTCTCTTAGAATTGATGTTTCTCGCTTGCCTTTACTACATTCTGTAGAACTTCACATGGGTTCCTGTCTTCTATCAACACTGTCATCTGCATATCTAATCTTATTAAGATGGTGACAGCCAATAATGAAACCTGGAAAGACTTCTAAATCTCTCTGGTTCACTTCAGTGTAAAGGTTAAATAAGTCCGGTGAGAAGGCACACCCTTGTCTTACGCCCCTTGTAATTTTTGTGTATTTACTGAATTCATTTTCTATTCGTATGGAGGCGGTTTCCTTCCAGTAAATATTATGACCTTACCATCATCAGGTCGAAAATTCTTCTCGAATTCTCCTGAGTCGTTTCTTTCCAGCCATCTCTGTCATACATCGCCGTCGGCAGGTCCTCCAGATGGCATCCAGAGTCATCTACAATATAGGTGTGATGAGGTCTTCCAACTGATCATTTGCCGCCCAATGGGTTCCATAGGAGGGTGTCACTCACAAGTTCTGAGTTACTTCTCCAGGAGTGACCAGCTAGCCGAAGCCTTCTCTCTCTCTTAGCGAAACTGAGATAACAGAGAGGTGTTTATGCAGGTGTTTCTTTGTTGGGTGTTTCTTCCAGCTGATGTCCAGTGCAACTCGTAACATCTTTGTCTATGTCCCGTCAAGTGATGCTTTTTGGCGTTTTGTCAGTGTCTATTCTGATACATTTTCCAAATAGATCAAGTTTTCCTATCAGTTGAATTAAATCTTTGAGTGTTACCTTATCAAATGATTTTGTGCAGTCTTTGAAACATATATGCCCTTAGGTTATTTTAGTCATATAGCATTCAGACCATAATGGTTTTAACGAAATCAAACAGTTCTTGACCTACTTCCTTTCTAATTCTGCTACCTGTTTTTTTCTTCTTTTTACCGTGTCCCTTCAGGTCGTTGGCATTTATGACTCTCCACAATTACCTGTCCTTTGCCACTCTTAATAAATGTATTTTTTGCTATCACCCCGAAACCTTGTTTTGCCATCCATTTACAAGAGCTCACTAGGATGATTATACCTTGTTTTCCTCTGGTCCTTTTGCCTATAATCTATTCTGCGAGTATCAATTTTCCCAGGCCCTCTTTCCACATTATGTGGCTCCAGAGCAGGGGTCGGCAACCTACGGCACACGTGGCACGCCAAGCAATTTCCAACGGCACGCAGCCACAAATGGCATCACAAAGTCTGAACCAATAAATACTCCAACACAAAGAAGATATTTAACTGTTTCAATTTTAATATATACTAAAGTATATAGTATATATTACTATATAGAACTTGTGTATTTAGGTAGCAAATTCTCTTTTAGACATGTCTGATTAAATAAATTGCAGATATTATGTTTGATAATTTTTAATAAAATCCATTCATACTCCCGAATAACCTTCCGGGTATTGATGTTAAAGTATGAGAGAAATGTGCTATAGCTGTTTCTGAAATTTCTTTTATTTTCATTTCCCAAAAACGAACTTCTTTGTATAAATACTTATACTAATGAAGAACATATAGTTTTATACCCCACTTGCACCCCTGAATATGGAAGAAGTTCGAAAGTACACTACTTCTAAAAAAACTCTGTCTATATCTCTGAGATGAGGTATTATGATTATTTACATTATTAGGACTCGTTATCCTCATTTTCATTGCCATATTCACAATGTTTTGGCCGTTGTACGCTCTGGTCTTCTTCAGGAAATGAAAATGAGGATAACAATCCGAATAATGTAAATAATTCTAAAAAAATGGTTAGAAAGGAAATACTTATTAATACTGGAAAAGGCGATAGCGGCTATCGGCCTATCTTCCCGAAAAACTGTTTCAATATAGAGATTTTATAAATTTCAACCTACAGTAACACTGATTGAATGTTTCCTTATACCCCACCCGATCTTTTGAACAGGAGTAGAGGTTTATCCCTTGTTTCCTGTTCAGGATTGGGTATCATGTTCCTTCTAAAGTCTACTTCAACTTTATACTTCCAATGTCTCTGCCTGAAATCAGAAATTTTATTTATTAATTATTTATTTCCTTTTTTTTCCTTTTCTTTTCTCTTCTTCTCATAAAAAAGATGTGTGTAGGTTCACCTATCGCCTGGTTCACACTCCTCCCTGATCTTTTGGACAGGAGTAGAGGTTTATTCCTTGTTTCCTCTTTAGGACTGGGTTTCCGGTTCCTTCTAAAGTCAGCTTCAATTCTTTACTTCTAACGTCTATGCCGGAACTTTGAAATGTTATTTATTTATTTTCTTCCTTCAGTAGGAGTAGATAGATTCTTTGAACAGGAGTAGAGGTTTTTCCCTTGTTTCCTGTTTAGGATTGGGTTTCCATTTCTTTCTAAAGTCAGTTTCAATTCTTTACTTCTAATGCCTATGTTGGAACTTTGGAATGTTATTTATTTATTTTCTTCCTTCAGTAGGAGTAGATAGATTCTTTGAACAGGAGTAGAGGTTTTTCCCTTGTTTCCTGTTTAGAATTGGGTCTCCATTTCTTTCTAAAGTCAGTTTCATTTCTTTAATTCTAATGCCTGAACAGGAGTAGAGGTTTATCCCTGTTTAGGATTGTGTTTTTCCTTCTCTCTAAGGTCTTTTTTCTCTTTCATTTCCGGTGGTCTCTTTCTTCTTGTCACTCTGACTGGGGTATTGTCTCTTACTCTGTTACTTTCTACTTCGAGTGGCTCTTGAGGCTTGTATCATTGTAAAAAGAATAAAATGAAAGCACTGCTAATATTATCATTACAAATGAGAACAGGTGCGACCATTTGAACCCAGCCTGATGACCAGGGAGTGAAAGAAAGATCGCCCTTGCATGGAATATTGCTGTCATATATGGTCTGGAGCCCCCCGCTGTTCGTCTTAGGGTCCTCGACAAAATCCAGAGA
The DNA here is from genome assembly GCA_963932145.1 of Acanthosepion lycidas. NCBI lineage: Eukaryota > Metazoa > Mollusca > Cephalopoda > Sepiida > Sepiidae > Acanthosepion > Acanthosepion lycidas. Next base: position 89,111,793 of record OZ010599.1, on the reverse strand, counting down.
CGGATATGCAATGTGTTTGGCCCTGATCTGGCATCTCGTCTATTGTCACTCTCTCACAGACGTGCCGTCGCTTCCTTCTGTCTTTTCTCCAAAAACTTTCACGGTAACTGCTCTGAAGAGCTATTTTCGCTAGTTCCCAAACTACATGCCATTAGGTCGGCACTCAGTCCCACCCTTTCACTGTCGAAACGGTTAAATGAAGCCGTCTCTTCTACTCCAATAGCTTCATATCTCGCACTTCCTGTCTGTGGAACTCCCTTCCTATTATTAGGTTGGTGCAAAAATAATGTCGTTTTCTCACATATGTTACTATGTGAGAAAACGACATTAATTTTGCTCCAACCTAATACTTGTTTCCTTGATAGCTATAATCGCCAACTATTCAAATGCAATGTCAATCGACAT
>OZ010599.1:89051388-89108888 GCA_963932145.1 Acanthosepion lycidas | reverse complement strand
CAACACTCAACAAAATTTATTATGCGTATAACACCAACATAGTGAAGTGCATTTGACAAAGATTTAATGCTGTTATAATAAGTTTGTCTTTTCAATTTACCCCTAAAAATGATCTTGGAAAAGATCAAAAGTACTTGGGTTAAAGAAAACTACGACAGCTTCCTTGACGAATTTCATCTCACCCTCAAGAAACTGATTAGACAAATGGAAAGGATCAGTATAAAACTAATTAGACACAATATGTCTATATTATACAATGAAATATGAGCACAAACGCGCCCGCGCATTACCGTTTCTATCTTTAAAAAAAAAACCCTTTTTCGGATCATTGATCTAATTCTTTTTGTTTGGGTTAAGGAAATATATCGGCTCACCTATTCTTCGGCCCTTCTCTTGTATATGGAATAAGTGTCAAGGGTCACCTTCCCCCGCGTCATATACCCAAGGAAAACTGAAGAAATGATTCGACGAAATGAGAGATAAAAAAAAAAGGCATAATAAAATCACTTGTACCGAAAATATTATAAGCTTTTTTTTTTTTTTTTTTTTAACACTGACACAACTTTTGAACAGTGAATCTGACTCTGTCCAACGGACAATAGATTGGGGGTGGGGAGGCTTCAATGATAAGCCGTTGTACCGAAATGGGTTGAAGTCAATAATAATCAACAGTCGATTATCATAGAATTTATGTACTAAAAATATTTTCTTTCTTTCTTTCTTTCTTTCTTTCTTTCTTTATTTATTTATTTATTTATTTATTTATTTATTTATTTATTTCTTATATTCTCTACCATGATTACTTTCGTCATGTTTGTTTCTTTCTTTTGCATACACTCTTCCCTTATTTCATTCATTCATTCATTCATTCATTCATTCTTTCTTTCTTTCTTCATTCTTTCTTTCTTTCTTTCTTTCTTTCTTTCATTCTTTCTTTCTTATATTTTCTTCCATGATTACTTTCGTTATTTTTTCTTTCTTTCTTTTGCATACTCTCTTCCCTGATTTCATTCATTCATTCTTTCTTTCTTTCTTTCTTTATTTATTTATTTATTTATTTATTTATTTCTTATATTCTCTACCATGATTACTTTCGTCATGTTTTCTTTGTTTCTTTCTTTTGCATACTCTCTTCCCTTATTTCATTCATTCATTCATTCTTTCTTTCTTTCATTCTTTCTTTCTTTCTTTCTTTCTTATATTTTCTTCCATGATTACTTTCGTTATTTTTTCTTCCTTTCTTTTGCATACTCTCTTCCCTGATTTCATTCATTCATTCATTCTTTCTTTCTTTCATTCTTTCTTTCTTTGTTTCTTTCTTATATTTTCTTCCATGATTACTTTCGTTATTTTTTCTTTCTTTCTTTTGCATACTCTCTTCCCTGATTTCATTCATTCATTCATTCATTCTTTTTTCTTTCCTTCTTTCTTTCTTATATTCTCTTCTATGATTGCTTTCGTTATTTTTCTTTCTCTTGTACGCTCTCTTCCCTGATTTCATTTTTTCACTCTTTCTTTCTTTCTTTCTTTCTTTCTTTCTTTCTTTCTTTCTTTCTTTCTTTCTTTGGCAAGTCTTGTCATATTTTAATTGTCGCCTATGTTTTAGCATTTCACTTTTCCTTTTAGTCTTCTTTATTTACTTTTCCGCCTCTCTTTCACCATTCTTTCATTCATTCTTTCATTCGCTCCCATCCTATAACTGTTGAATTGAATTTTCTCCATCATTTTTTTGTTTTCACTTCTCTTTATCCTGCACTTTCCTTTTTCTCTCCATACTTCTTCTACCGTATCCTTTATTCTTTCTTCGCAATGTTCTATTGATCGAAGTCCGAGGTATCAACGAGGCTTCCAGGTTCTTTCCTCGCCACTTCCACAACCTCAAACTCTGTTGCGTCTGTCTGTGTCAAATTGACTCTTTCGGCTGACTTCCAAGAATTGTCTTAAGCCACTGTTTATTTCGACTGGCGCGTCTCTCTCTCCTCCACACTTCACTACTACCCTCCGCACCGATTGTAGTTATTGTGGTTGGGCAGGAAAAGACGCATGCGTGTATGATTTGGCTGCAAGGCCAAGAGAAAGAAGACTATTGCGCTTGTGTGTGAGTGAGAGAGTGTGTGAGTGTGTGTGTGTGTGTGTGTTTGTGTTTCTCCTACTTTGGACAGTCTGGTGGCTAATTCATTGACATTATCCGACGACTGTCCGAAATGACCATAGAGGTCTGGAATAAACAGGGAACAAAAGAAAAGACTAAAACTATTAAAGAACAAAAGATCAAAATAGATACAAAAACGAAACATCATCGAAAATAAATTTATAACAAAATACCAAAAGTCGAATTCGAAATCAACATTTACGCTTTATTCGTTTCATATTCTACATTTAAAGTTTATATTAATTTTTCAAAAAACTTTCAACCTTTATGTTACGTTTGCCATATATTTTCGGTCACATAGATCACAGGCCGCCTGCCAGCTTCCTATTTGAATTTCTGAAATAAAGCGTTTTTACACATTAACTCTTTGGGAATAGTTCCCTTGTCTTTTTTATCATTATCCCAATGATTCAGAAGCTGTAACCTCTGGATATTTTTCAATCGAAATTTCAAAGACAAGGTGTTTTTACTGATATATATCGATTATTTGGGATCAGTTCCATTGTCTTTTTTGTCTTTATCGGAATAATTCAGACGCTGTAAACTCTGGCCGACTTTCTATCTGAATTTCTAAGACAAGGTGTTCTTCCTATTATACATTGATTCTTTAGGACCAGTTTCCTTGTCTCTTTTGTCTTTATCCCAATGATTCAGATGCTGTAAACTCTGGCCTTCTGACTATCTGAATTTCAAAGTCAATGTTTGCTTACAATTACACATCGATTATTTAGGACCAGTTCCCTTAACCTTTTTGTCTTTATCCGAATGATTCAGATGTTGTAGCCTCAGGACTTTTTCTATCGGAATTACAAAGACAACGTGTTCTTACTGTTATATATTGATTCTTTAGGATCAGTTCCCTTGTCTTTTTTGTCTTTATCCCAATAATTCAGACGCTGTAAACTCTGACCTACATTCTGTCAGAATTTCTAAGGAAAGTTGTTCTTACTAATATATATTGATTCTTTGGGACCAGTCTCGTTGTCTTTTTTGTCTTTATCCCAATGGTTCAGATGCTGTACCCTCTGGCCTTCATTCTATCTGAATTTCTTAGACAGGGGGTTCTAGCAATTACAAATAGATACTTTGGGAGAAGTTCCCTTGTGTTTTTTGTCTTAATGCCAATAATTCAGATGCTGTAACCTCTGGACTTTTTCTATCTGAATTTCTGAGAAAAGGTGTGATTACTATTGCAAATATATATTTTGGGACCAGTTTCGTTGTCTTTTTCGTCTTTATCCCATTGATTCAGATGCTGTAACCTCTGGCCATTTTCTATCTGAATTTCTAAGACAAGGTGTTCTTACTATTCTACATTGATACTTTGGGACCAGTTTCGTTTTCTTTTTTGTCTTTATCCCAATGATTCTGATCCTGTAATATCTGGCCTTCTTTCTATCTGAATTTCTAAGACAAGATGCTGTAACCTCTGGATTTCTTTCTATCTGAATTTCGAAGACAAGATGTACTTACTATTCTACATTGATTCTTTGGGACTAGTTCCCTTGTCTTTTTTTGTCTTTATCCCAATGATTCAGATGCTGTAAACTCTAGCCTTCTTCCTATCTGAATTTCTAAGACAAGATATTGTTACTATTCTACATTGATTCTTTGGGACCAATTTCGTTGTCTTTTTCGTCTTTATCCCAATGATTCAGATACTGTAACCTCTGGATTTCTTTCTATCTGAATTTCGAAGACAAGATGTTCTTACAATTCTACATTGATTCTTTTGGACGAGTTCCCTCGTCTTTTTTGTCTTTATCCCAATGATTCAGATGCTGTAACCTCTCGATTTCTTTCTATCTGAATTGCTAAGACAAGATGTTCTTACTATTCTACATTGATTTTTTGGGACGAGTTCCCTGGACTTTGTTGTCTTTATCCTAATGATTCAGATGCTGTAACCTCTTGACTTCTTTTTATCTGAATTTCTAAGACAAGAATTTCTTACTATACTACATTGATTCTTTGGGACCAGTTCCCTTGACTTTTTTGTCTTTATCCCAATGATTCAGATGATGTAAACTCTGGCCTTCTTTCTATCTGAATTTCTAAGACAAGATATTGTTCCTATTCTACATTGATTCTTTGGGACCAATTTCGTTGACTTTGTTGTCTTTATCCTAATGATTCAGATGCTGAAACCTCTGGACTTTTTCTATGTGAATTTCTGAGAAAAAGTGTGCTTACTATTGCAAATAGATATTTTGGGACCAGTTTCGTTGTTTTTTCGTCTTTATCCCAATGATTCAGTCGCTGTAACCTCTGGCCATCTTTCTACCTGAATTTCTAAGACAAGATGTTCTTACTATTCTACATTAATTCTTTGGGACCAGTTCCATTGTCTTTTTTGTCTTTATCCCAATGATTCAGATGCTGTAACCTCTGGATTTCTTTGTATCTGAATTTCTAAGACAAGATGTTCTTACTATTCTACAGTGATTCTTTGGGACCAGTTCCCTTATCTTTTTGTCTTTATCCCAATGATTCAGATGCTGTAAACTCTGGATTTCTTTCTATCTGAATTTCAAAGACAAGATGGTCTTACAATTGTACATTGATTCATTTGGACCAGTTCCCTTGTCTTTTTTATCTTTATCCGAATGATTCAGATGCTGTAACCTGTGGAATTCTTTATATCTGAATTTCTAAGACAAGATGTCCTTACTAATATACATTGATTCTTTGGGACTAAATTCGTTGTCTTTTTTGTCTTTACCCAATGATTCAGATCCTGTAACATCTGGTCGCCTTTCTATCTGAATTTCGAAGAGAAGATGTTCTTACTATTCTACATTGATTCTTTGGGACCAGTTTCGTTGTCTTTTTTTGTCTTCATCCTAATGATTCAGATATTGTGACCTCTGGCCTTCTTTCTATCTGAATTTCAAAGACAAGATGTTCTTACAATTGTACATTGATACATTTGGACAAGTTCCCTTGTCTTTTTTTATCTTTATCCCAATGATACAGATGCTGTAACCTGTGGAATTATTTATATCTGAATTTCTAAAACAAGATGTTCTTACTATTCAACATTGATTCTTTGCGACCGGTTTCGTTGACTTTTTTGTCTTTATCCCAATGATTCAGATCCTGTAACATCTGGCCTTCTTTCTATCTGAATTTCTAAGACAAGATGCTGTAACCTCTGGATTTCTTTCTATCTGAATTTCGAAGACAAGATGTTCTTACAATTCTACATTGATTCTTTGGGACCAGTTACCTTGTTTTTTTTTGTCTTTATCCCAATGATTCAGATGCTATAACCTCTGGATTTCTTTCTATCTGAATTTCTAAGACAAGATGATCTTACTATTCTACATTGATTCTTTGGGACCAGTTCCCTTGACTTTTTTGTCCTTATCCAAATGATTCAGATGCTGTAACTTCTGGATTTCTTTGTATCTGAATTTCTAAGACAAGATGTTCTTACTATTCTACATTGATTCTTTGGGACCAGTTTCGATGTCTTTTTTGTCTTTATCCCAATTATTCAGATGCTGTAAACTCTGGCCTTCTTTCTATCTGAATTTCGAAGACAAGATGTTCTTACTATTCTACATTGATTCTTTGGGACCAGTTCCCTTGTCTTTTTTGTCTTTATCCCAATGATTCAGATGCAGTAACCTCTGGATTTCTTTCTATCTGAATTTCGAAGACAAGATGTTCTTACTATTCTACATTGATTCTTTGGGACCAGTTCCCTTGTCTTTTTTGTCTTTATCCCAATGATTCAGATGCTGTAACCTCTCGATTTCTTTCTATCTGAATTTCGAAGACAAGATGTTCTTACTATTCTACATTGATTCTTTGGGACCAGTTCCCTTGTCTTTTTTGTCTTTGTCCCAATGATTCAGATGCTGTAACCTCTGGATTTCTTTCTATCTGAATTTCGAAGACAAGATGTTCTTACTCTTCTACATTGATTCTTTGGGACCAGTTCCCTTGTCTTTTTTGTCTTTATCCCAATGATTCAGATGCTGTAACCTCTCGATTTCTTTCTATCTGAATTTCGAAGACAAGATGTTCTTACTATTCTAAATTTATTCTTTGGGACCAGTTCCCTTATCTTTTTTGTCTTTATCCCAATGATTCAGATGCTGTAACCTCTCGATTTCTTTCTATCTGAATTTCGAAGACAAGATGTTCTTACTATTCTACATTGATTCTTTGGGACCAGTTCCCTTGTCTTTTTTGTCTTTATCCCAATGATTCAGATGCTGTAACCTCTCGATTTCTTTCTATCTGAATTTCGAAGACAAGATGTTCATACTATTCTACATTGATTCTTTGGGACCAGTTCCCTTGTCTTTTTTGTCATTGTCCCAATGATTCAGATGCTGTAACCTCTGGATTTCTTTCTATCTGAATTTCGAAGACAAGATGTTCTTACTATTCTACATTGATTCTTTGGGACCAGTTCCCTTGTCTTTTTTGTCTTTATCCCAATGATTCAGATGCTGTAACCTCTCGATTTCTTTCTATCTGAATTTCGAAGACAAGATGTTCTTACTATTCTACATTGATTCTTTGGGACCAGTTCCCTTGTCTTTTTTGTCTTTGTCCCAATGATTCAGATACTGTAACCTCTAAATTCATTTCTATCTGAATTTCTAAGACAAGATGTTCTTACTATTCTACATTGATTCTTTGGGACCAGTTTCGTTGTCTTTTTTGTCTTTATCCCAATGATTCAGATGCTGTGACCTCTAGCCTTCTTTCTATCTGAATTTCTAAGACAAGATGTTCTTACTATTCTACATTGATTCGTTGGGACCAGTTCCCTTGACTTTTTTATCTTTATCCCAATGATTCAGATGCTGTAACCTCTGGATTTCTTTGTATCTGAATTTCTAAGACAAGATGTTCTTACTATTCTACATTGATTCTTTGGGACCAGTTTCGATGTCTTTTTTGTCTTTATCCCAATGATTCAGATGCTGTAACCTCTGGATTTCTTTCTATCTGAATTTCTAAGACAAGATGTTCTTACTGTTCTACATTGATTCTTTGGGACAAGTTCCCTTGTCTTTTTTGTCTTTATCCCAATGATTCAGATGCTGTAACCACTGGATTTCTTTCTATCTGAATTTCTAAGACAAGATGTTCTTACTATTCTACATTGATTCTTTGGGACCAGTTCCTTTGTCTTTTTTGTCTTTGTCCCAATGATTCACATGCTGTAACCTCTAAATTCGTTTCTATCTGAATTTCTAAGACAAGATGTTCTTACTATTCAACATTGATTCTTTGGGACCAGTTTCGTTGTCTTTTTTGTCTTTATCCCAATGATTCAGATGCTGTGACCTCTAGCCTTCTTTCTATCTGAATTTCTCAGACAAGATGTTCTTACTATTCTACATTGATTCTTTGGGACCAGTTCCCTTGACTTTTTTGTCTTTATCCCAATGATTCAGATGCTGTAACCTCTGGATTTTTTTGTATCTGAATTTCTAAGACAAGATGTTCTTACTATTCTACATTGATTCTTTGGGACCAGTTTCGATGTCTTTTTTGTCTTTATCCCAATTATTCAGATGCTGTAAACTCTGGCCTTCTTTCTATCTGAATTTCTAAGACAAGATATTGTTACTATTCTACATTGATTCTTTGGGACCAATTTCCTTGTCTTTTTTGTCTTTGTCCCAATGATTCAGATGCTGTAACCTCTAAATTCCTTTCTATCTGAATTTCGAAGACAAGATGTTCTTACTATTCTACATTGATTCTTTGGGACCAGTTCGCTTGTCTTTTTTGTCTTTATCCCAATGATTCAGATGCTGTAACCTCTGGATTTCTTTCTATCTGAATTTCGAAGACAAGATGTTCTTACTATTCTACATTGATTCTTTGGGACCAGTTCCCTTATCTTTTTTGTCTTTATCCCAATGATTCAGATGCTGTAACCTCTGGATTTCTTTCTATCTGAATTTCTAAGACAAGATGTTTTTACTATTCTACATTGATTCTTTGGGACCAGTTCCCTTGCTTTTTTTGTCTTTATCCCAATGATTCAGATGCTGTAACCTCTGGATTTCTTTCTATCTGAATTTCGAAGACAAGATGTTCTTACTATTCCACATTGATTCTTTGGGACCAGTTTCGTTGTCTTTTTTGTCTTTATCCCAATGATTCAGATGCTGTGACCTCTAGCCTTCTTTCTATCTGAATTTCTAAGACAAGATATTCTTACTATTCTACATTGATTCTTTGGGACCAGTTCCCTTGCTTTTTTGTCTTTATCCCAATGATTCAGATGCTGTAACCTCTGGATTTCTTTCTATCTGAATTTCGAAGACAAGATGTTCTTACTATTCCACATTGATTCTTTGGGACCAGTTTCGTTGTCTTTTTTGTCTTTATCCCAATGATTCAGATGCTGTGACCTCTAGCCTTCTTTCTATCTGTATTTCGAAGACAAGATATTCTTACTATTCTACATTGATTCTTTGGGACCAGTTTCGTTATATTTTTTGTCTTTATCCTAATGATTCAGATGTTGTGACCTCTGGCCTTCTTTCTATCTGAATTTCAAAGACAAGATGTTCTTACAATTGTACATTGATACATTTGGACAAGTTCCCTTGTCTTTTTTTATCTTTATCCCAATGATTCAGATGCTGTAACCTGTGGAATTATTTATATCTGAATTTCTAAAACAAGATGTTCTTACTATTCTACATTGATTCTTTGGGACCAGTTCCCTTGTCTTTTTTGTCTTTGTCCCAATGATTCAGATGCTGTAACCTCTAAATTCCTTTCTATCTGAATTTCTAAGACAAGATGTTCTTACTATTCTACATTGATTCTTTGGGACCAGTTTTGTTGTCTTTTTTGTCTTTATCCCAATGATTCAGATGCTGTGACCTCTAGCCTTCTTTCTATCTGAATGTCTAAGACAAGATGTTCTTACTATTCTACATTGATTATTTGGGACCAGTTCCCTTGACTTTTTTTCTTTATCCCAATGATTCAGATGCTGTAACCTCTGGATTTCTTTGTATCTGAATTTCTAAGACAAGATGTTCTTACTATTCTACATTGATTCTTTGGGACCAGTTTCGATGTCTTTTTTGTCTTTATCCCAATTATTCAGATGCTGTAAACTCTGGCCTTCTTTCTATCTGAATTTCTAAGATAAGATGTTCTTACTATTCTACATTGATTCTTTGGGACCAGTTCCCTTATCTTTTTTGTCTTTATCCCAATGATTCAGATGCTGAAACCTCTGGATTTCTTTCTATCTTAATTTCGAAGACAAGATGTTCTTACTATTCTACATTGATTCTTTGGGACCAGTTCCCTTGTCTTTTTTGTCTTTATCCCAATGATTCAGATGCTGTAACCTTTGGATTTCTTTCTATCTGAATTTCGAAGACAAGATGTTCTTACTATTCTACATTGATTCTTTGGGACCAGTTACCTTGCCTTTTTTGTCTTTATCCCAATGATTCAGATGCTGTAACCTCTCGATTTCTTTCTATCTGAATTTCGAAGACAAGATGTTCTTACTATTCTACATTGATTCTTTGGGACCAGTTCCCTTGTCTTTTTTGTCTTTGTCCCAATGATTCAGATGCTGTAACCTCTAAATTCCTTTCTATCTGAATTTCTAAGACAAGATGTTCTTACTATTCTACATTGATTCTTTGGGACCAGTTCCCTTGTCTTTTTTGTCTTTATCCCAATGATTCAGATGCTGTGACCTCTAGCCTTCTTTCTATCTGAATGTCTAAGACAAGATGTTCTTACTATTCTACATTGATTATTTGGGACCAGTTCCCTTGACTTTTTTTCTTTATCCCAATGATTCAGATGCTGTAACCTCAGGATTTCTTTGTATCTGAATTTCTAAGACAAGATGTTCTTACTATTCTACATTGATTCTTTGGGACCAGTTTCGATGTCTTTTTTGTCTTTATCCCAATTATTCAGATGCTGTAACCTTTGGATTTCTTTCTATCTGAATTTCGAAGACAAGATGTTCTTACTATTCTACATTGATTCTTTGGGACCAGTTACCTTGCCTTTTTTGTCTTTATCCCAATGATTCAGATGCTGTAACCTCTAAATTCCTTTCTATCTGAATTTCTAAGACAAGATGTTCTTACTATTCTACATTGATTCTTTGGGACCAGTTTCGTTGTCTTTTTTGTCTTTATCCCAATGATTCAGATGCTGTGACCTCTAGCCTTCTTTCTATCTGTATTTCGAAGACAAGATGTTCTTACTATTCTACATTGATTCTTTGGGACCAGTTTCGTTATATTTTTTGTCTTTCTCCCAATGATTCAGATGCTGTAATCTCTGGATTTCTTTCTACCTGAATTTCGAAGACAAGATGTTCTTACTATTCTACATTGATTCTTTGGGACCAGTTCCCTTATCTTTTTTGTCTTTATCCCAATGATTCAGATGCTGTAACCTCTGGATTCCTTTCTATCTTAATTTCGAAGACAAGATGTTCTTACTATTCTACATTGATTCTTTGGGACCAGTTCCCTTGTCTTTTTTGTCTTTATCCCAATGATTCAGAGGCTGTAACCTTTGGATTTCTTTCTATCTGAATTTCGAAGACAAGATGTTCTTACTATTCTACATTGATTCTTTGGGACCAGTTTCGTTGTCTTTTTTTGTCTTTATCCCAATGATTCAGGTGCTGTAACCTGTGGCCTTCTTTCTTTCTGAATTTCTAAGACAAGTTATTGTTACTATTCTACATTGATTTTTTGGGACCAATTTCGTTTTTTTTTGTCTTACTCCCAATGATTCAGATGCTGTAACCTCTGGTCTTCTTTCTAACTGAATTTCTAAGACAAGATGTTCTTACTATTCTACATTGATTCTTTGGGACCAGTTTCGTTGTCTTTTTTGTCCTTATCCCAATGGTTCAGATGCTGTAACCTCTGGCCTTCTTTCTATCTAAATTTCTAAGACAAGATGTTCTTACTATTCTACATTGATTCTTTGGGACCAGTTCGCTTGTCTTTTTTGTCTTTATCCCAATGATTCAGATGTTGCAACCTCTAGACTTCTTTTTATCTGAATTTCGAAAACAAGATGTTCTTACTATTCTACATTGATTCTTTGGGACCAGTTCCCTTGTCTTTTTTGTCTTTATCCCAATGATTCAGATGCGGTAAACTCTGGCCTTCTTTCTTTCTGAATTTCTAAGACAAGATATTGTTACTATTCTACATTGATTCTTTGGCCCAGTATCCATGTCTTTTTTGTCTTTATCCCATTGATTCACATGCTGTAACCTCTGGATTTCTTTCTATCTGAATTTTAATGAGTTTTTTTTCAGTATTCTACATTGACGATATTCAGCTTTTTATTCCGATCTTTTTACTTCATGAGAAATGAAAATTCTTGTAATTAAAATTTATAATAATAAGTTATTTTTTTCTTTCGATCCTGGCAATTTTATTTGTTCATGACTGAAAATCAACGAGTGAATTTCTGTGATGGGGAGTTAAACTTTCAAAAATTATTTACCTGCCGCCTACTCTCCTCTTTATTATTATTATTATTATTGTTATTATTATTGCAATGTCTGGGCTTTTATGATCTTCGTCCTTCATCAGGCACTTATTGATCTGAGTAATTTTCAGTGAACTTCGAACAGATCCCTTTATTTAAAGTAGGTATCCTTCGTTCCACTGGGCAATAAATTATTGAAAACACAGACATTAACGCCTTCTTTTATTTATTTTCCGGAAATAATTTTCAACATTTTTCAGCTTCATCAATTTTCAACTTCGTTATTTTTTTCCGTTTTTTTGTACGAAAGATTACTCAATGCAAGCCGCGTGAATCAGCCAATGTTACTCTTCAAATATCTATGATAAACGTGGTGCGTGATATGAATGAATTTAGGAAACAGGAAGTGACTAATACGAGGATAGTTAGGATATATAATATTACTGTTTAAGTATTCAAATGCAATCCACTTAATATCTGACCTCAGTTAATGTCGTTTCGTTTTACGTCCCAGTTTTACAGGAGACTGGCCGTCGGTAAATGGGCTCCAATTCTCACATAACCGATTATGTCTGTTCTCCATTAAAGTCACGAAACAGATCTTTATCATGAATTATTTCAGCAATGATTTCTTTGGCATCGCGAACCAATGACGCCATGTTTTATTGGCTTGATCCTTCTTTGTGATGTGATCAAATAATCACTTTTCCCGCTTAAATCTGAAACCACTGATTTATTCCACCCCATATTTTAGTAATGATCCTACTTAAATTGAACACATGCAACTCAACATGCACATATGGCCGGGAATGTTAAATGCTCACCAGTTACTGAAACTGTCGGAAATCGTAGGAATATAAAAGTTTGTGATATTCTTAGAGAGGGAATTTGATGGCTTTGGGTAAATAAACCAGTAAGCCCGAAGAAAAGGCATTTAATTAAATAAGCTGGTCCACTCGAAAAAATAAAGAAAAATCTTTTTGGTCGCCCTGGGCATGATGATGAACTACATCCGGCATTAAAAACTCTGATTGCGGCATTGAAAGTTTTCAGGAACCCTGGGGTGGTAGCATCTGTTAGGCTCCCAAATTTTGGCAAATAGTGATCCATAATCAAAAACCAACAGTACATTTTGATAATAAAATGACCATCTATATACATTTTTATAGCAAAATGAGAATCAATGCAACGCTAAAAAAATACATTTATATATTAAAATTAGCAACAATACATTTTGTCATTTAGAATATGCATATATATATATATATATATATATATATATATATATATATATATATATATATATATATATCTCAAAACATGCCTTTTACTCTGAAAGTATGAAATTATATGGAATTATCTGTAGGTGAAAGTGATGTAATGCATATGCATACACCTGCTTCTCCCCACACAGTAATATGATTGGCTGGTGTCAGCCATAAATACAGACTGATGTGGAGGTACAGGACGACGCCTATAAACTACACCTATAGTCTTCACCTATTGCCTTTCGCCTATTGCTTACCAATACGACGAGGACCAGTCCATTACGGTTACCTGCTAGATTGTCCTACTTGGTTACAGTAGTCCAAAATCCCTTTGCTACTTCGAACAAACATATCCCTTTCCGGGACATATTAGAAAGCATAAAATTACGTACAAAATACGCAGATTTCGGCATTAAATAACCCATAGATGTGTTGATATACCGTCAAACAAAATAAAGTCAACCAAACAACCAATATGAAAGAACTTTTTCTTGATACTAATCCATATAATGTTCAACAATTTCTTACATAAATCAAACTGTATTCCAAAATATAACCTCAACAAAACTAAAATATAAAACACACATGTCACCACCTCTAGTAATCATGGCCACACAAACATGTCTATGTAGAAAAGTTGCGTATCACCTACCATGTATTCAACTGAGAAAACAGAATGACATATATCATATTTTTATTAGTTCAAAGCTCCCCAAAAAATTAGATTTCTGCATTTAATGACCCATAAGGATGTTGATATGCCGTTAAACATCCAAATCAGTGTTTTGGGAAGTAATTTTTATAGATTAACATCTTTAAGAGTTTCCTTAAAACGTGACATTTATTAGATTCGAAAAAATTTTTTTTATTCTTTTTGAAAGTCATTCCTTTTTATAATATCGATAAAGTACGGAATCGATAATTGGCCCCCACAGATTTATTGGAAATTAGCTGAATGCCAAGTTTGAAACTATGCTTACGTCATTGATAATTGCGCACGGAAAGAAACTTTCTTTTTTATATGTTGCAAAAATATTTCTTTTAAATATAAAACAGTCACATACTTTTTTATCAGTTTTATTTTAATAAAATATTTAAAAGAAGTAATTATTTGGTGAAATAGTTTTTAAAAAAGTTTCTTACTAAACCTTTTTTGTCATTAAAGAACAACATTGGCCAATGGTCAGTTCATACTTTGGGCCTTGTGCCACACCTGCGCTTAGTAAATCGGACCACTTCGACGTAGTGCAGTGGTTAGCAAGCTTGTTTCACTAGATCAAATTACGATAGAATTGAGTTCAATCCTTACTGGGTGCTCCGTATTTTCGGCCTTGTGCCACATCTAAGCTAGAGAATCATTTTAGGCTCTTCAACGTGGTGTAATGGTTAGCACGCTTGTCTCGCTAGAACAATTATAACTGAGTAGCGAGTTCTATGCTCATTAGGTGCTCCATATTTGCGGCCTTGTGCCACATTTAAACAAGGCTGATTATGGACTCAAGTAAGTACAGAAAATTTGATCCACCCAGTCCTATTACTTTGTTAAAGAGAAAGAGAGAGAGAGAGAGAGATTTTGTGTATCGTGTGTGCATTGTGTGTATGTGTCTGTGAGTGCGTGCGTGTGTGTGTGTGCGCGCACGCGCGTTTGCAATCAAAATACTGAGTCAATAGATTTCACTTTGAGTACTGGGTAACCTGGCGATAAGGAAACACAAAGAAAAAAGAAAGAAAAAAAAAAAAGAAAAGGAAAGGAAAAAGAAAAGGAAAGGAAAGAAAAAAAGAAAAAAAAAACTTCTTTTATTCCGCCCTGCGTCCTATCAACAGGATTTAATCATCTCCTTCACCTGTCCGGGTTTGGAAATCACCTGTCCAACGAATATATACGTCTGTCCAACACCTACCCTGAAACTATTAATAATTATCGTAATCATTATTTATATATCGTGTCTCTTCAAAATGTTCCTGGTCATATCTCTCCACAACTTCCTTGTCGCTTGTAGCTCTAAGCAATCGTTTGACACTCCAGCAACCCTCTTTCTTTCTGCCTTGTTACCCACGACCACAAACTTTTTTTTTTTTGCTGTTATCTTACGCCCGCGTCACGTTGAAACAGCGGTTCACGTACGAAGTTAAGCAACGTTGAGCCTGGTCAGTGCCTAGATGGGTGACTACTTGGTTATACCAGGTGCTGTAAGTTTGAATGTGAAAGTGGTATCATGAATCGTCTCCGAGAAATTTTCATAGAAAATATTCGTCCTCCGTTAGGCCGGTAAATGTTGTTTAATACTGTTTATTATAAACAGAGCATTTATTTAAATATTTGTATCTATAGAAAAAATGTATAAACATAAAAATGTCTTAAAATAATTGTCGGACTTTGTCCATTTCATAATGTATAACGTCATTTGTTTACATTTGGATGCGCCATGAGCAGATACGAATGTACGTGAGAGAATCATGGAAGATTGTAGTTTAAATACAGTAAAATCGACCTTACTAAGCGAACGCTCCTCTGTGGTTAAAAAGCACGTCAGGCTATATGATAGTTCCATATAGGATACAGGTTTGATTCCTGTCGGAGGACGAATATTTCTATGAAAATTTCTCAGACATTCTGGCCGGTAAATGTTGTTTAATACTGTTTATTATAAACAGAGCATTTACTTAAACATTTGTATCTATAAAAAGAATGTATAACCATAAAAATATCTTAATATATATATATATATATATTTATATATAAAAAAAAAGTGAACATTGGAGTCAACAATCAGAGGCAGCAGGCTGTTTCATGCTAGACACAATCGGCAGGCTGTGAATGCTGGATTTTTTCTCGGTTATTTATATATATGGGTCAGTGGTGCCTTGTGGGTAATCTATTCTGACGGGTTTTTTTTTTTTGCAGGAACGGCTTGTTATTTATTTATTTGTTTGCGTTAATTTATTTTACTTGTTTTTCATTTTGTATTATTTATTCTTTTCGTTTTTTGATGTTTTATTAACGTAGTAAAAAAATTGGGGGTGAGGGGACAGTTTTAATTTATTTATTTGGATTGACTATTTTTACTTGTTTTTGCTTATTTATGCTCATTTTTATTAGTTCTAACAATTATTTTAGCGGGGGTGATTTGTTAATTTGTTCATTTATTTATTTATTTCGATTAATTTTTATTATTTCTTTTTATTTATTTACTTATTTTTTATTTTTTATATTTTTATTTACTTTATTTGGTTTTCGATTTTTGTGTAACGTAGTGATGTTTATTTTTTATCGATATATAGCAGTTATAGCTATTTTTATGTCCAATTTTTGAATTGGATGTTGTAGTCTATTCGGACGGTTATTTTGGTGGGATTGGTTTGTTAATTTGTTTATTATTATTTACTTTATTTATTTGGGTTGATTATTTTTACTTGTTCCTTATGTATTTTATTTTTATTTATTTTATTTCATCTATTCCAACGGGAGTGGTTTGTTAATTTGTTTGGGTTAATTTATTTTACTTGTTTTTTATATTATTTTGTTTATTTGTGTTTATTCATTTCAGTTTTCGATTTTTAAGTAACGTAGTAAAAATTTGTCTTCATGTCTGCATTTTGAGATGAGCTCAGATCGTTTATTTAATAATTTATTTGGGTCTGGGAAGGTAATAATACCTATTTTTTCTTCTAATCAAAGTTTACAGGTTTTTGATTGATTGTTGTAGGCTGATGATCTTTTCCTTATTTTCCATGATATTTTTGGTGTGATTTGTGTTTTGTTTTTAATTTCCCAGATGTACTTGGAAAGCATTCCACTGTTCGTGTATTCACTATTTGTGAAAGATGTTTTATGTGCATAGTTTCTTTGTTTCCAGGGTCATTCAGTTACTCCTATGTATACGTTTTTCTTCATTATCTAGTGATTTTACCGTGGCTTGGAATATGACGTTGTTTTGTAAGCAATTACCATTTAAGGGACAACCATTCTTTATTCTACAGTTACACGTGGGTTTAATTTGTTCGGGTGGTTTGTTGATAGCTTTCCTGTTGTGTTTTTTTTTATTATTTGTGCCAAGTTCTCGGTGTAACTGTAGTTGATTTTTAAAGGGATTCTATTGAATATTTTGTGCAGAGTGCTTGATTCCGGGAAGTGTTTTTTTAGGAATTTGAAAAATATTTTACCTACGTTTGTTTTTACGTTTTTGCTGTACGGTGAGTTGAACTATATGATATTTCTATTCCTCTTGGCCTTTCTTGTGCTATGTGGTGAGTATGTGAGTGTTGCCGGGAATCCACTATCTTTTAGTGCTGTTTTATAGTCTTTCTTATCTTAGTTAAATATGGTTTTATTGTAAGAATTGTGGGAAAGCCTGTGGTTAATCGATTTTGGTATTTGTTTGATTATTGAAGGCGGGTGGTTGGACGATGTGTGTATGTACAGTGGTTTATCATTGGGTTTTCTGTATGGTTTATACCTGCCTTTTCTTAGGTTGAAGGTAACATCTAGAAAATCAACTTCGTTTAGGTTAGTTTTTATATCTATGTCGAATCCGTTATTTTTGAAAATCTATATTATTGCTTTACTAGTTTTGTCTGTGTTTTGTTTGTCACAGTTTCTTAAGATTATGAGACCATCGTCCCTGAAGAGTCCTGTGTCATTTCTATCTATTATTTTGCTTATTTCGTGTAGTAAGTAAATACCTATGATTTCGCATGTTCAGCACCGTCAAAGCTTCCCATTGTAGTGTCAAATATACCATCTTTCTTTATCCATGCTTCTTCATTGTGAAATAGTAATGATTTACGGAAGTGCTTTATGTCGATTTCGCTTGGTTTTATTATTGTTTGTTCCTGAGCTAAGTTGATGGCCTTATCTAACATGCGTTCTGTGTTTTGTGTTTTTCCACTTGTTTACTCCTAACTTCTAAAAGTGCTCAATATCTGAGATAGAGCGTGTGTAAATATAAAAGTGATCATAGAAGTCAATACTTAGAGGCGACAGTCCGTTTTATGCTAATACTAGAAATAATTAATTCTGAACTTAGGAAGAAGTTAGGAGTAAACCAGTGTAAAAACACAAAAGCAACTATTGACTGGTTCCACAGCATAAATAACAAACAAAATTGCCAATTCCTACAATTAGACATAAAAGAATTTTACCCATCCATAACAGAATGAATGTTAGATAAGGCCATCAACTTAGCTCAGGAACAAATAATAATGAAACCAAGCGAAATCGACATCATTAAGCACTCCCGTAAATCATTACTATTCCATAATGAAGAAGCATGGATAAAGAAAGATGGGATATTTGACACTATAATGGGAAGCTTTGACGGTGCTGAACATGCGAAATCATAGGTATATACTTACTACACGAACTAAGCAAAATAATAGATACAAATGACACAGGACTCTACAGGGACGACGGTCTCATAATCTTTAGAAACTACAGCAAACAAAACACAGTCAAAACTAGAAAAGCAATAATAAAGATTTTAAAAAATGACGGATTCAACATAGATATAAAAACTAACCTAAACGAAGTTGATTTTCTAGATGTTACCTTCAACCTAAGAAAAGGTACATATAAACCATACAGTTACGTTATACGAATCGGACGCTGCACAGGAAAGACAGTCTCCACTTATAAAGATTTATTCTTGCCATCGAAACAAGGCTGCTTTCTTATGAGAGTTCACGATGTGTAATGACAGCTACGACGAATGCCTAGAAGGCATCGCGGGAGAACGATCGGGTTTCCGGAAGCTGGTGTGGAGGATCTCCACATCCGCCACGACTTGTTTAGTGACCAGTTTCGTGCAGCTGACATCGCACTATTTACGGTAGCAGCCAAAAGTTTACAGCAGCTGGAAATAGTTTCCCCTAAGGAAGAAAATTCTATCTTTCCACGTTATATAAGTTATAGCTATTTACGAAGCTTCAGAGTCTGGCACAAGACCACATTCAGTGAGCGTAATAAGTTGAAGACAAATATGAATTTCGAGGCACCAAGCAAATGAGAGACTAGCAAAACCGGAAATCTAGCATCTTTCCAGGCATCCGTCCATTTTTCATTCCTTCCGTCTATTCTTACTGCAATTCATACTTCCTTCCCACTTCCTTCTTTCCATCTTTCCTTCCTTCCATTCTTCCTTCTGTCCCTCTTTCCTTCCTTTCTTCTTTTCTTTCTTCCTTCTTTCCCTTTTTACTTCCTTCCTTCCATTCTTTCTTTCTTCCTTACATCCTTCCTTCCATTCTTTCTTCCTTCCTTCCATTCTTCCTTCTGTCCCTCTTTCCTTCCTTTATTCTTTTCTTTCTTCCTTCTTTCCCTTTTTACTTCCTTCCTTCCATTCATTTCTCTTTCCTTCTTTCCTTTCCGCCTACCTTTCTTCCATTCTTCCATCCTTCTATTCTTCAGTCATTTCATACTTACTTAATAATTTCTTCTCTCCTTCCTTCCTTCTCTGCTTTCATTATTCCTTCCTTCCTTCCTTCCTTCCGTCGATTCTTACTCCAAATCATACTTCTATCCCACTTATTTCTTTCCATCTTTTATTCCTTCCATCCTTCCTTCCATCCTTCCTTCCTTTCTTCCTTCTTTCACCCTTTCCTTCCATCCTTCCTTCCTTTCTTCTTTCTTTCCCTCTTTCCTTCCTTCATTCCATTCTTTCCTTCGTCCTTCCTTCCTTCCATTCTTTCTTACTTCCATTCTTCATTCCTTCCCTTCTTCCGTCATTTCATACTTCCTTCCTTCCTTCCTTCCTTCCTTCCTTCCTTCCTTCCTTCCTTCTCTCCTTCCATTATTCTTTCCTTAATTCCTTACATTCTTTCTTCCTTCCTACCTTCCTTCCATTCTTCTTTCGTTCATACCATTCTTTCATCATTCCTTCGATTCTTTCTACTTTCCAGACTTCCTTCCACTGTTCCTTCCTTCATTCCATTCTTTCCTTCTTCCATCATTCCTTCCTTTCTTCTTTCTTTCCTTCCTTCCTTTCATTCTTTCTTCCTTTCTTATTCCATTATTCCTTCGTTCTTTCCATTCTTCCCCCTTTCTTTCTTCCTTCCTTCATTTCATACTTCCTTCCTTCCTGCCATTCTTCTTCCTTTCCTTCCATTCTTTTTTTCCTTCTATTCTTCCTTCTTTCCATTCGCCCTTCCTTTCATTCTTCCTTCTTTCCTTCCATTCTTTTTTCTTTCCTTCCCTCCTTCCTTCTTTCCTTCCATTCTTCCTTCAATTCATACATTCAGCATTGCTTCTTTCCTTCCTTCCCTCATTCCTTCCATTCTTTCGTCCTTCCAGTCTTTCTTCCTTCCTTCTATCCGTCCTTCCTCTCTTCCTTCCATTCTTCCTTTCTACCTTCCTTCCGTTCTCCCTCCCTTTCATACTTCCTTCCTGCCATTCTTGTTTCCTTCCTAACTTTCTTCCTTCCTTCCATTTTTTCTCCCTTCCTTCCGTTCTTCCTGCTATTCTTCTTTCCTACTTTCCATTCTTCCTTCCTTCCTCTCTTCAATTAATCCTTCATTCTTTAGTTCCTTCTTTCGTTCCTTCTTTCGTTCCTTCCTTTCATCCTTCTTTTGTTCATACATCCTTCATTCTTTCTTTCCTTAGATCCTTCCTTCATTTCTTCTTTCATTTCATACTTCCTTCATTTCATCCTGCCTTCTTTGCAGTCTTCCTTCAATTCAAACTTCCTTCCTTACTTCCTTCTATCCTTCCTTCTTTTTCTCCTTCTTTCTTCTCATATTTTGGAAATAAGGTTTTCTTTCTTTATTTATTTCTACCTTCCTTTCTCTTTTCCTTCCTTTCTATTTCTTTCTTACTTACCATATTTTCGAAACCTAAAATGATCTTTCTTTCTTTCTTTTCTCCCTTTCTTTCCATATTTTGAAGATTGCTAGTTGAGAAAATCTTCAACCTTCATAAGTCATGATAGCAAAAAATCTTACTTCGCATGCATTTTGGGTTTCGATTAAAAATACGAGAAAATCGATCATTCAAATAATAATCGATAGAAATCGATTTTTCTTTGAGACGCTACCGTCGCCATTATCAGAATGGTGAAAAAAAAAAGGAAATTTTATTTTGAACGAGAAATTTCTATTTTGCCATCTTTACAAAAATGTTATTTCAAATCTCATGAAGGCCAAAATGCTTAAAAGGTCCAAAATTTATGAAGAGAGGATTCTTAATATCGGTCATTGAGCGTTTATACATCTAAATAGTATACATGGACATCGAAATCAACACTACATGGTGACTGTTTCAAGTTGTGTTGATTTTTCTGTGAATATTGTTTATATATTACAATGAATCATTCAGACAAAAAGTCAATTACTAAAGTTAATGATATAGAATGGCGAAATCCCTAAGCAAAATAAATTTTAAAGATGCATTAACCTACTAATCGCTCGATGAATGTTATGATCCTTGTTTTGTTTTATTAAATTATAAGTTGCATTAGGTCTTTCTTAAATACGCAAGTACTTTCGACTGTACATTCAGTCATCTTCAGGCATGAAAATTATTTTGTTTTTCGTAAAATTCAAGTAGCATCCGAAACGAAAAGATATCTGAATCAAAATACGTTTTTTTTTTTTTTTTTTAAATGTGCTATTGATAGCGGATACAAACTTTTGGAGTGTGCAGTCGCAACGCTAAGGTTGAATTTTTTTTGGAAAATTTAAGATTGTGCGTTTTTTGCTAATATGGCAATTTGAGAAGTTTTTTTGTTGTAGGAGTTTATCAGTCAATATGGTATGAACTAAATAGTTTAAATAGAGTAATGTCTCAGTTGTTATCCCGAAAATTTTCACGTCGGATCAGTTATTTTAAATCAAATATGTGGTGCAGTTCCATTATGTGTGTGTGTGTGTGTGTGTGTGTGTGTGTGTGTGTGTGTGTGTGTGTGTGTGTGCTGAGGCAAGTTTTGCCTACTTATTTTCAATTGAATCCCAATTATATAAACAAGAAAATATCATAAAATCTTAATAAATGCTAATATATGCAACACAGATCCTAGCAAAAAATAAAATTAATTATATACTACATTAAATCTAGTATATCTAATGCAATCATTCGTAACGTCTCTCTCCCACCATCTAACGTACTGCAGAAAAAAAAACATTGTTTATAAATTTAAATGTCCTCTGGAACATTGTATCTCCAACAGAAAAATAATATTTATGTTGGTCGCACTACAACTATGTTGTGTCAGAGGTTGAGTTTTCATTTGAATGATGCATCTAACATTTATAAACATTTACAACAGCATGCCTGTCCACATTCACAATTTAGGAAAATTCTTGTTGAAAATACATCTATACTATTTCATAAAAATAATAAACATAAACTAAAAATTCTTGAAGCTATTTATATTAAAAAATTAAAAGCAACCCTTAATAAAAGTAATTATGAATACTGCACAAATGTTTTGAAATGTTTACAGTAGATAGTTTATAACATCACGGTTTGTACTAATAGATTCAATACTTATTCTTAAAAACACTCGACACATCATACTTTGCTAACTTCCCTGAAGTGTTAGTCAAGCCACTCACAGTACTCACTTAGCGTTCTTCACAAGTAAAAAGTATTAACGTTCAGATTAACACTGCAATTTTGTCTTTGAAAATAATGAACACTGCAATATTTGTCTTGAAATAAACACACGCTGATGATGGCATTATGCCATGTCGAAAGTACTCTGAATAAATTAATATGTATCAACACGTCGATTTTCTCTGTTCCTTTAATAATGATACGAAAAAGAATGTCCGTGGATATGAAAGGATTCAATTGAAAATAAGTAGACATAACTTGTCTAAATTATTCAATGAAAGATATCTCAAGGAAAACATGCAGCCAAAATATACGCAATATATATATATATATATATATATATATATATATATATAACTTTAAACTATATATATATATATATATATATATATATATATATATAAACTATATCTAAACAATACAAACCAATCAGGAAATTACAAATGTAACAAACCTCGTTGCTTAGTTTGCAAACACTTAAAAATAGATAATGTATTTTCTGTACCCAGCACCAATATCAAGATACACCCACCTCGCCTCACCTGTGATAGCCATAACATAATCTACTATTTATTCTGCACAATATGTCCCAATAGTGGATATATTGGGGAATCTGGAAATAATTTTAGATTTCGCTTCAACAATCATAAACAAACCATACGTCAAAACAATCCTTATTCCCCCATAGCTGAACACTTTAATCAATCAGGACACTCATTAGAAAACTGTAAATGTTTATTGATAAATTCTGATTTCAGTTCCACATACACACGCAGAAAAAAAAGAAAAATACTGGATTTTAAAATTAAATACATATAAACTAGGGTTAAATAAAAACTAGGGTATTTTAAATCTTTATAAATATTTCAATAGTTAAACATTTTTTCAGATATAGTTAAAAATGTTTTTAAACAACATCTAAAATATTATTACAGTTAGATTTACGTTAAAAATATTCGAACAGCGGCGTTCCATGTTACGTGACGTTCGCATCTCGCAACGGACGCTACTTGTAAACAAACCTCTAAAAACAGTTATTTCTGAAGAAAGATCGAGGTCGATCTGAAATATCAAAACTACATATATATATAAATAAATATAAAAAATATATAAAAAAAAATATAAATAAATACTTTCATAAAAAACATTATTATTTTTTGATTTGCAACTTTTTAGCTGTTTATATATATATATATATATATATATATAGTTTAAAGTTATGCTATATTTATGGGGAAAAGTGCTCAGTATCAGGGATAGTGTGCAAATATATGAGTGGACACTGACGTGATAAGTGTATGTTCATAACGTGAAGTGTCAACTTCATGGACTTTAGTGTCCAGTGTCACTTCAGACCATGAAATTGTGTTTAAGCACGAAATAAGCCGTCGTGGTACTAATCTCAGTATCCACTTTTATATTTACATCGGCTCTATCCCTAATATTGAGCACCTTTTACCCATAAATATAACTTGCCTTAAAATTATATTATTATCATATTAGATACCTCCAAAGAAAACCCATACCTAATGCTTAAAAAGATTTTTTTTTAAATGAGAAATCTTTCTTGGAGATTTTATTTTAGTTTTAATTTCACGCTAATAGATTAAATTTAATATTTCCAATATGCAAAATACCTTGCTGCATTTCAAAATGAATTTAAATTGATTGAAATTAGTTTTTATTTACATCTAAATTAACCATATTTACAATTCTTTCGGCACAACGTGATTTTCTTTAGTAAAACATCTTTTAAAAATACTTTTCTGAGATTTTATTGGAGGAAGATGAGCTGATTTGACGTTTAATTACTTAATTTAGGATAAATATCGCTGACAAGCATTTTTAACACGAAAGTGAGTGTTTTTATGAGGTACTGACAACTATCCCGATAGACATATGCTAGGAAATTTTTCTATGGCGGACATATCTGTAAAAAATTACTCGACGTGAGCGTTCCTTTTATTTAATTTTTAACTACCCAGTAATGTTAAAAATTTAGGAAAGCATCTAATGTATTTTTTTATATGTGCAGTACATAGAAATAAGATAGAGTTAATATATTCAGTTGTATAGATACGAGTTTGTGACTCTTGTATGTGTGTGTGTATGAGGAAGTGTAAATTTCTCTGATGGCGCAGGCGGTAGATTTGAAAAGCGTCAAGAACACCCCTACCCGCACCTTGTTCAAAGGAACATCGCTACATATAATAAAAGCTAAGGTCTCGACACCGAAATAGAATTACAATTGCGTATGTATGTATACCCGAACGCCTGGATGTGTATCTGTCCCGAGCCTCGGATTGTTTATATGGATGTGCTTGTGTGAACTAAAATGCTTACACCTGTATGTATGTGTCTATGTGTATGAGAGTATTACCCCAAACAAACACAGAAGTAAACTCCTCCCTCCCATCTCCAAACATAGTCAAACAAGCATAAATAGATCCAATTTTCAAAAAATAAACCAGTTTGTCTGATGATCGCAAAAGCGTAAAATCCAGGATCAGAAACACATATCCATACAACTGAATATATATATATATATATATATATATATATATATATATATATATATATATATATATATATATAGGAAGAGTTTATAGTTGTTCCAACGAGAGAAAAGTGTATATTTTAAAAAGAAGAGAGAAATCGCAAACGTTTTTGATTTTAATGTGGATTTTTAAAAATATATATATATATCATGCTTTATTTTTCATAATTTTGCAACACGGGTTTCGGGTCTCGCGACATTCTTCAGGCAAAGAGTGGATATTTACACATATTATTAAAATGAATTAATTTTTCTTATGCTTCTCGATGTTAAACATTCTTTGATCAAATACTGTAGAAAATATTTTCGCTTTCCTATACAACGAAAATACATGCTTGGATTGAAAGATTTTAATTATTATACAAATGTTTCTGATCGGGCGCTTTCGACCATACTTCTGGTCATTATCCAGATCAAGGATGAATATTGAAATACTATTGTCAGTTTTGATTGAGTCGGCGAGTAAAATCGAAGTCGTTTTGGCTAAAGGTGGACGTTACTAAGAATTTTTTTTTTTTTTTTTGCATCTATTATAAATATATTTACAAGAAATCAGTGCTTTCTCATCAACATTGGCCTGTGCAGATATTGCAGATAATAGTGGCGCGAAAGTTGGAATCGGTTGAACCGTGTTCAGTTCCTGGACGATTCATTTGCGTTTACTTTCGCACAAATACCCTTCGGAAAGGCATGAACCTTCTCTCTCCGGTCAAGTAGCATACTAGACTTGGTTGGCAACCAATGGGAGAAAAGGACTTCTCTGAATTCAAACCCTAGAGAAACTAACAGGAAGCCACTACAGTATTTTTCTGAAATCATATAAACTGTTAGCGCGTCATGGCCGCTTATCTGATGATCGACCGACTACATTTTCGCTGGAGAGGAAACACACCAATTGACAAAGGATTTGAGAAGCGAGAAAAAAAAAAAAAGTAAAAAAAGATTTAAAAGATTGAACAGGTGCTAGACGAAAATTTGAATTTTATTATCAATGTTTAATTAGTACAGGTAAACATGACCAACCAGGTGATATAAACAAACTAAAGGAAATAAAAGGTATAAAATAAGCTGCTGCTGATGCGTTGAGTAAAGGTACCTTTAAAATGGTCAAAAGGGTAGGGTCTGCATACAGTTGATATTCACTGATTAGATCCCAAGAAAAGAAACGAACAGGTGTCTTTTTTTCTCTCAGTGAACGAAGTCGTGTACAAAGGCGTTGTGTCTAATTGGGTACATTAATATTTTTACAACGATATTGTAAAAAATATTTAGGTTTACAGTTTACAATAAAAATACGGGATGAACAGTTATCAGTTATGAAAACTGAGAGAGTAATAATATATTTTAGTGATATATTTTAATTTTAATATTTTAATACATTTTAATAATATTTTAATGAATTTAATGATGAAAACTTGATATTTTAATGTCTATATTTTCATGATATATTTTAATTTTAATGATATTTTAATGTATTTTAATTATGAAATCTTGATATTTTAATGTCTATATTTTAATGATATGTTTTAATTTTGATATTTTAATGTGTTTCAAAAATATTTTAATCTATTTTAATAATAAAAACTTGATATTTTAATGTCTAAATTTTAATGATATTTTAATGTATTTTAATTATATTTTAATATAGTTTAATGATTAAAACTTGTCATATTAATATCTATATTTTAATGATATATTTTAATTTTAATGATATTTTAATTATGAAATCTTGATATTTTAATGTCTATATTTTAATGATAGATTTTAATTTTAATATTTTAATGTATTTTAATAATCTTTTATGTATTTTAATAAAAACTTGATATTTTAATGTCTAAAGTTGAATGATATTTTAATAGGTACCTCCATTAGGTCACGTAAAAAAGCGGCATATCACGATGAAAAAAGACTCATAAATCAACGAAAACAAAGTTTTATTTAAATTATGTTTATGTTGTTATGAAGAGCAAAGACCAAAGTATTTTTAAAATATTTTTTGAAATTTTTTACTCCTTTCTAACATGTAGAAAATTTTGGTTAAAAATTATGTTTTTTGACGACAGCATGAAAAGACTAAAAAAAGGTTTGTTTTATTTTGCGCTTTACCCGAGGAAAACACACGTTAATTTAGGAAATTCTTGTAAAAATCAAATAATTGTTGGATTTTAATTAAACTTTCAGGACTTATTTAGAATTGAATAAAATTAATTTTGAATTTTTTTTTCAGAAAATCTTGTTAAAAAGAGATTTTGTTTTTAACATGTTTCCACCCACTTACATATTTTCATGAAATTTCGAGAAATTAAATCTTCACGCGCGGGATTTTTTTTATTAGTCATAAACAGAACACTTTGTAGAAAGTAAATCACCAGTTTTTTTTGTAAAACATTACGTGGTTTCATAGAAAATCTGCTTTGAATTGTGAAAAAAATTGTAAAAACTATGACATTAATTAATTAGAAAAGCTTCCACCTGTTTTTGTAGATACGTTATACTAAGGACATTATTTTGTGACGAAATAAAAAATTTTCGATGAATAATGTATTTTTTACAAATTTTTTCCCCATTTTTAAAATTTTTTTCATTAACTTCTTAATACTTCAAAAATCGTTTAAAAATTTTTATTTCTTTCACGCACGTAATGCAATGATAACGTTAATGAAAATGTAAATTTACGAATCGAACTTTGAAAAGCACATAACAGTCGTTTGACACGAAATAGTTTTAAAATAATTTTAAAAAGAAATTTTTATTGAAAAAACGATCATAATTTCTATGTATGGAAATGTATACGCGACATAATCCTTAAAAAGGTCACGTGATTTGTGTCGTCTGGTTATTTCTCTTCTCTGTCCAAAAATTATCTAATTAATAAAAAAGTTTAAAGAATTATCTAATTAATAAAAAAGTTTAAAGAATTATCTAATAAATAAAAAAGTTTAAAGAATTATCTATTTAAAAAATTTAAACAATTATATAATTAAAAAATAAAGAATTAGTATCGAATAAAAACTTTAAACAATTATCTAAAAAAAGTTTTTAAAATTATTATATAATGAAAAAGTTTGAATAAGAAAAGTTTATATACAATTATGTAATTAATAAGAAAAGTTTAAACAATTATGTAATGAAATAAAAAAAAATTAAACAATTGTCTAATTAAGAAAGTATGAAATAAAAAAATAAATAGTACATAATTGCTGAATAAAAATGTTAATATTTAAAAAGTACTAGTTAAAAACGAAAAACCGCGTTCGCCTACTTTTAAAAATTTGTCAATTTTGATCATCCATAGTTGTCTGTCATCACCTCGTCATTTGCGAGCGTGATGAAAGACATGCAAAAAATTCAGACACATCGTTAAGAAATGTTTGGATACAATTTTTTTAAGCTATAAGTAAGTACTGTTAAATTTAAAGTTAAATTAATCTGATATGAAACACATATCAGATTAATTTAACTTTAAATTTTCTAATTTTACTCAAATAACGTGTCAAAAATATATAAATTTATTTTAGGAAGAAGTTTAAATTCAAAATTTTGTTTGTTTACAAATTTCTTAAAATTTCTTAAAATTTAAGAAAATGGCCGCTTTTAAGAAAATTAAACAAAAATCGAGCATATATTTGACATTCCAATCTATATCATTTCTATCTGAAAGACACCAGAATATGTTACTTACTGTAAATAATAAATTTAATGCTTTAGCTTTCCATTAATAACAACATATTTAAACAAAACTTTGTTTTCGTTGATTTATGAATCTTTTTTCATCGTGATATGCTGCTTTTTTACGTGACCTAATGGAGGTACCTATATTTTAATGTATTTTAATGACATTTTAACATAGTTCAATGATGAAAACTTGTTATATTAATGTCTATATTTTAATGATATATTTAAATTTTTATGATATTTTAAAGTATTTTAATGAAAAATTGATATTTTAATGATGAAAACTTGATATTTTAATGTATGTCTATATTTCTGAGATGAAGTATTGTAATTATTTACATTGTTCAGACTGTTGGCATGGCACGTGGAACTAGAACAATCTACCTCGGTGGACGAAATAAAGGATTCAGTTCGAAATTACAATCACCTGAAAAAGGCCGAAGCGTACAGCGGCCGAAACGTTTTGTCTATGGCAACAGTCCTAACAATGAAAATCGCGTAAATAATTGATTTTTTTTCATTTTAAATTTTAATTTCTGACTGAATTTCTGAGATGGAGAGTTATCATTATTTACACTATTTACATTATTCCGACGATTGTCCTCATCTTTGTTGTTGTCATCACGACGTTTCAGCCTTCATCCTACGAGACTATAGACTAATTGATTAAAGCACTATTTCGTGAATTTGGTAATATAGTAATTATTTGGTAGCCTAGTCCCAAATAATTACTACCATTCGTCCTTGCTTTGAATATTGCTGCCACATAGGGCCCAGTGCCCCTGCTGTGTATTTAGAGATTCTCAATAAAAGCCAAAAACTAATCAGTAATATTATTGGTCCTGACCTGGCATCTCGGCTTCAGTCACTTTCCTACAGCTGTAATATAGCTGCCCTGTGCCTTTTCTATAAATACTTTCATAGTAATTATTAGGATGAACAATACGCTATGGCACCAAGGCTTAATGAATTTAAGCTTAGTTTTAGATTAGCAACAAGTTCCCATTAATTCATAGTTGAATCAGCTCGATGTAACCGTAAGTTCTATGCTAACAGTTTCTTTTCTCGCACTTCTCCTTTGTGGAACTCTCTTCCAGTTTCTTGCTTTACAGTCAAGTTTGATCCTCAAAAATTTAAATGCAATATTTTGTGACGCATGGTAGCCGTTAATAATTAGGTATAACGCAAGACTTCAATATTAAAATAAAACAGTATTTAATTTCAACCACAAATAAATACTTAATAAGAACAAAGAAGTAAAAGTCAACCAAAGATAATTAACCAGTGAATACCTGGTTAGTAGCACGGCTCGGCCTAACGTCCGGTAAATCCTAAATCAAAACCTAAATCACCGACTCACAATAATTCACACTAATTCGACTGGATAGTTCCACTTAATAGTCACTCAATAATCACTGCAGTTAGTAGCCTGACATCGCATGGCCGTTCAAGAAAGACATTTGGGTCACTAACACACGAAAAAGAGAATGTCTCATATCGAGAATATTTAATATCGAAAAACATAAGAAAAAAATTAATTATTTTTAATAGTATGTGGAAATCTCCACGTTTTGCCTGATGACAGTCGCGAGACCGGAAACACGTGTCGCAAAATTATGGAAAATAAAGCATAATATTTTTTAAAAAGTGCATATTACAACCAAAAACGTTTGAAGTTTCTCTCATCTTTTTAATATACACACTTTTTTCTCGTTGGGACTACTATAACCTCTTCCTTATATATATATATATATATATATATATATATATATATATATATATATATAAAAGTGAATATTGAAGTCAATACTCAGAGATTCTCTGAGTGTTGACTTCAATGTTCACTTTTATATTTATATTTCATACGCTCTATCTCTGATATTGAGCACTTTATCCCATAAATATAGCACACCTTAGAACTATATTTTTTCATATATATAACCGGTCTCAACCCAAGATAAAAATAATAATTCCAGCACTTGAAACTTGCTTCGGCATGAAACTTGGAGTTGTGCAATTGATTTATATTTTTTAATATACAGTCAATGACGAAATTATTCATACACCCACCAATTTTGAATATTTTCATCCATTTCTCAGAATCTAATGCCCGTATGATGCCAAGTTTTTTTATATTTTAATAAGCACAAAAAATGGAATATAAAACTTAATTTTCACAACAATAGATTAAATACAACAAATTTGACAGGCAAATTATGCAAAATAGGAAAAGACAAAATTATTCGTACACTATGAAAAGTAGAAAAAAATTGAACAATTTTCACAATATCAATAGTCAATAACATGATTTCTCATCTTTATAACTTACTGCAATCGTTTTCTAAAGGATTTGATGTGATTTGAACAATTTTTTTCGGGGATTTTCTTTCATTCTTTAATGGTTACAATTTCCAATCCCTGAAGGTTTTTTGATGACCGACTATTTATTCGAACTTTAAATTCTTGCCATAGATTTTCAATAGGATTCAAGTCAGAACTCACTGAAGGTCATGTAATCTTTTTCTGAAGGCACGCAGTCATTGATTTTAGACGTATGTTTGGGATCATTATCTAGCATCATATTAAAAAAAAAAACAATATATGAATTTATATAAGAACAATTTTAGCAAAATTTATGACCAAGTGGAAAAATTTAATTATAAGTGAAAGAAAATTCCTAAGACGAAAATATATAGAAAGTGTTTTAATCGCTAGATCATCCGCAGAAAACTGCATTTTCTATCTCTTAAACTGGTTGCCACCCAAGGCTATAAAACCCCTAGTCTATTCTCCTGGAAGGTGGTGAAAACACGTATACCTGCCATTTCTGCAGCAGACGAGCCTGGAATTTAAACACGAGTCAAAGATTAAATTTATCGCACTGGTATCCGCTACTCTACCAGCACCCGAAAAAATACCCAAAACTGGCAAAATATTGTACAAAAGTCTTTGAATAAAAGAAAAATATTTGATACTACTTCATGTTTTTTACTGTGGCTCGCCCAATACAAGGCTCAAGAGACAGTCAAGTTAGAAGGTAAATAATGTTACGTAGGTGAAATAGCGTCTGACGCTTGACTTGAAACGGATAAGATTGTAGTGACCGAGGAAGCATTCTCTCGAGAGTCCGTTCCATTTTATCCCAAGCAAAGCGATGAAGCCACTAAGACATGCCCTGGGTATGACGATAACTACATCCGCCTTCTGGGTAAGACCATAAACTACATCTGAGAACAAGGCCAGTGATCAGATTTTGATAAGCGTGGAACCACCTCTTAAATGCTAGTGATCCCAGGTCCATCCTGACCCGGAGTGGTAGCACCTCTCAGGGTCCCAGCTATGGGAAATAGTTACCCCCCCCAAAGGAGCCAAAGCACTATGAAAGTAAGAAAAATAGGTTTTTTATACCAGCAATACTTTTGGGGAGAAATTCTTACCAGTAGTAAATTTTTGAAAAAGAAAATATTACGAGCAATACATTTTTTTAAAAAACTATTACCACATACATTTTTTTGGACAAATATTACCAACAATACATTTAAAAAAAAAATATTACCAACAATAAAAATCTTGTTGGCATTGAGGTTGATATGTCGTAAAACAAAGCAAACCAAAGACAAAATAACCCATTGAGGTGTTGATATGTCGTAAAACAGACCAAACCAAACCAAAGCAAAGGCACTAAGGAAAAAATATTACCAGCAATACTTTCTTGGAAAAATATATTACCAGCAATAAAAATCTTGTTGGCAATAAATAACCCATTGAGGTGTTGATATGCCGTAAAACAAAGTAAACCAAAGCAAAGCAAACCAAAGCCACTAAGACACAAAGGGTTACAGGAAGTTAAAGAGAACCGGAATCCAAATTCTGAAGAAGAAACAATGGATAAACCTATAGACTTCTTCAGTGGAGAGGGAAGGAGTGTGAACCGGAGGATAGGCGAACTTACCTGCTCCTGGGAAGAAGCTATCTGGGTGGAATTTCCTCCTCGCCAGTGGAATATGTCGGGAATGAGGATGAGTCGAACCCAGTGTATGTGACCTGGTGGATCCTCAGTCTAGACTGGTGGAACCAAGGAATCTAGGTCCCCCGAACAAATGCCATCGATCTGGTAGCGACAGACTAGCAACGTTTCGTCTGTGGGTAAGAGGTTGAAAGGTGGGAAACAATTCATCACCCACAAGGCCGGGTAAAATACTCTGGGTTTGAACAGCCTATTGTAAATATAAAGCGTGGCAGGTACTTTTTGTAGCAATATAGAAAACCGATCGTTTTTTCATCGTCTTTACGGACGGATCGTATATATGTGCTCCACTGGAGTTCTGGTGA
Source organism: Acanthosepion lycidas (assembly GCA_963932145.1). Classification (NCBI taxonomy): domain Eukaryota; kingdom Metazoa; phylum Mollusca; class Cephalopoda; order Sepiida; family Sepiidae; genus Acanthosepion; species Acanthosepion lycidas. Next base: position 89,075,871 of record OZ010599.1, on the reverse strand, counting down.
GAGCTTGAGTTCCAACGGACGTTCTACTAAAGGAGCCTCATTGTGAGTACAAACATTCATCATGACTGAAGCTAAAGGTCTGATCTGTGTTGATGAAATGGTATTGGCTTAGTTTTGGAGATATTGAACATTCCAAACTAGTTCCTACCCCATGTGCGAACAAGGTCAGAGGAGAGAAGAGATGTCAGTTTCTGGTCATATAAATTTATAATACCACTATAAATCATGGTAATGTCTGCGTATATATTTATTAGAGATATGGAAATAATAAATGCGAATGTCAGTGTGTCACACCTTTTCAACTTTACTCATAGAGGCCGTAGCCCAGCATATTATACCATTTTGGAATCAGGCCGACTCCGTGAGCAAATTACAAAACATTCCGGGCCAGATCCGGAACCATACTTCTGAAATTTTGGATTCACAATTTTTCATTACTGGTTTTCGGGTTCTGCCATCTTGGCTTCTACTGATAAGCACAATTAAAGGGACACAACTCCCTGACTTTCAATAACTGTTCTTAAATTACAGTTTTTCAAAATAAAATTGTCCGTGTTTTCAACTTTATTCATAGAGGTAGTAGCCCAACATATCAAACCATTTTAGAATCCATGAGCAAATTAAAAACATTTCGGACTTGATCCAGACCCCCAATCCTAAAATTTTGGATTCTCAAGTTTTCATTATTGCGATTGTTTTCTGCAATTTTTTTTTACGTGATTTTTTGCGACGAATTTTTTGTGCAATAACAATTTTTCTAACTTGGAAATAAATTTGGGAATAATCGAAAGTAATTGCGAAATCCAGCGAAATAAAAAAAAATTGTTTGTATAGAAAGTAAGGACCAACATACATCAAATCGTCTTTAAATTAAGTGGCGACACAAGAATTATCGTTGAACTTTTAAAAGGTAAGCTTAAATATTAATGCAATACTTAAATGCAGCGATCAATTTTGAGTTCTGTAGTTTATTGTTGCCTATTGTGATGAAGGTCCAATCAAGTGCCCTCCGTAGGAAAGAGCTTAAATTCCTTTTAAGCTAATATATATATATATATATATATATATATATATATATATATATATATATATATATATATATGTATATATATATATATATATATTACGGTTGAATTCGATTCATGTACCAGTAAATTTCTACTTTCGCAATTCTCGCCTGTGGAACTCTCTTCCCGCGAACTTTGATCTTGAAAACTTTTAAACGCAATGTCAAACGTTATTTAGTTTTGATTCCTCTTCTTTTATTGTTCTCAGCCCATAATAATGTTTTTATTTTTATTTTTCTTATTCTTTCACACTTAGCAACCTTATGTGTCTTAGTGGCTTCATTACCTTGCTTTGGGCGGAATGATTAAGCAAACAAGTCTGGATCTGTGTCACCTTCAATGAGGATTCAAGTTTCTTCCCGAACATAATGAATAAATGGAAAACATGAGCTGAAATCCATAGCAGACGGGTTTGTTCGTAACAATGCCCTCTCACCTGTTTCCGACGAAGACAGTCAACCGGAAAACAACTAAATAGGGTGGACTTCATTTTCTTGAGTTGGCCAGCAGTAATTACGTATAAATCTCATTCATTCAGAATACTTAACACCAGTCCAATTTTACGAAAATACAAAACATGACCCAATACATATATATATATATATATATATATATATATATATATATATATATATATATATATCTGAGTTGAGGTATTATGTACACTATTTACATTATTCGGACTATTGTCCTCATCTTTGTCATCATATTTATTACAACGTTTTGGCCTTTCAGTATCTGTCTATATTTCTGAGATGAGGTATTATGTACACTATTTACATTATTCGGACTATTGTTCTCATCTTTGTCACCATATTTATTACAACGTTTAGGCCTTTGTATGATCCGCCCTTCTTCAGGTGGTTGGAATGTCGAACTGAACCCTTTATTTCGCTCACTGAGGTAGACTGCTCTAGTTCCACGTGCCATGTTTAATGGATGTCAGTTATCAATTATCGCCTGTTAATTCCCTTCTCCAAGTTCTCCACTGCCTTAACCAGGTATTGAACTCACACTCTTTGGGTCCTGTCACTGGATTTAACCAACGCCTTTATCCACTGTGCCATGTGTCCTCAAGGACACATGGCACAGTGTATAAAGCACAGTATAAGACATAGTGTATGAAGCATAGCATATACTACATGGCATAGTATATATATATACAAGCATGTTTCCTTAAATAATATAGACATATGTCTATTTTATTTTTTATAATAATCCTTTCTTGTTCTATAGTTATCATCCTGATGTTGAGATGAAATTCGTCAAGGAAGGCGTCGTACCTTTTGTTAACCGGGTACTTTCGATCAATTCTGAAATCATCCTCAGGGGCGAATTGTGAATTTTGAATCTCAGAGGAGATCGAAAGTACTTGGCTTAACAAAAAATACGGTACCTTCTTTCATGAATTTCATCTTGACATCAAGAAACTGATTAGAGAACTAGAAAGGATTATTATGAAACTAAATAGACATAACATGTCTACATTACTTAATAAAACATGCTTGAATGAAGATATGCTGCCTATATATATATATATATATATATATATATATATATATATATATATATATATATAAATGTTGTTTATTATAAACAGAGCATTTACTTAAATATTTGTATCTGTAAAAAGAACGTATAAACATAAAAAATGTCAGATAGATAGATAGATAGATAGATGTCATTTCAAAACTCTTGAATTCTGACTTATATTGCGTTTGCCGTAGAATAACGTTAAGCCTTGATAGCTCGAAAGTCATTGTAATACTCCTGTGCCATACTTGATTGAGTCCTACCCTCACCTCGAAATAATCAATCAGGCATACAGACACGTGTCAGTTGATAAATCCGTCTTTGAATCAATAAATAATAAAATAAGGAAGTCTTTATGTTTAAAATGGACCCACCTAAATGTTTTATTTAGGTCGAGGATTGAGTCTTTTCTTTCGGGACACAGAAGAATAACAGCAGGAAGGCTGCACGACCACATGACTAACGCTCCGAGAAAAATCGTGACGCTTATTGCTCCAACAGGTACCCTTCAAATTTTTATAAATCAATATGGCTTGTCGCTTGTTCCCGACTATGCCTGTCTGCTAGGGTAGCTACAGACGTTTGTGTCTGTTCAAAACCAAGAGGTAGTCTGTAGTTTCTACTGTAGCTTTGCTGAGAAAACTTTATTACACTTTCTAGATGAGAACGCATAATCTGTTATGAGGCATCTAAATAAGTTTTTTTTTTTTCTGGATGTTTCCTGATAATAAATCTTTCTGGGTAATGAGTACAATTGAGAAAAGAGTAGGAAATATGATCTACATAATTAAAGCTCCCCAGTTTACTCACAAGAGACATTTGAGACAAATCAGGAAACGCCTGTAGGACGATGCTGACAGCAGTCCTTCTGAAGAAAAAAGAAGTCATGGATCACATTTACTATACTTTTGACATAACAATACCACAAGCGGCCCCGGAACAATGCTGTTTAAAGAGGAAAAGGAAAATGACAGACTTAATCGTCGTTAACCTAAAGAAGAAAAGGTATTGTAAACTCCTGCGGAGTTAATACTTAGCAGGGGCTGTTATAGTAATTTACCCACGCACGCATGGACTCTCCCAGCTATAAATAGGAGCAGGTAGTGCCTTTTGGAGAGGGAAGTTTCAGCTCTGACAGCCGGACCGAATATTCTTGCTGTAACTCTCTCGTTTGTATATGGTTGTCTTATTGTTTCTGATAATATATCTGTTTAATTCAATTCCTCACTTTATGTCTTTATTTCTGGTTCTAACAAGACCACAACCAGATGGGAACATATAATCTGGTATGGGGCGTCCAATTACACTATCGGAGCGCGCATGTACCGCTCGGTAAAGGGATAATAAAAGAACAGATTGCGGCGCGGAAGCAGTGACCCGAACAAGAAGCCGCTTACTGGTATAAATCGACGCCAAAGGAGAACACGTCGAGCCCAACTACACCAGGTAACGCAATTCATACATATGAGGTTAGGCTGAAGGGCATGTAACTGTACTAACACCATTAGCAGAGCACGTGACATATGAAGTCGGAGACGTGGTGTGGATGAGACCACCCCAGAACCGATGTACCTCTAAATTTACAACCGGGATGGTCACTGGAATCATAAGTACACAATCTGTCCTGATTGATGGCGTGCCGCATCATGCTAAAGACCTCCAGCCGACATGGGGCCAATATTCTACCGCAAGCGTCACTGATGACTCATCCACGAGCAATGGAGAGTTGGAAGTAGATTCCCGGATGTTCGACGCGCCTCCTGCTGCGGTGGAGACAGATGGTGACTACAATTCGGTTCCTTCACTACGAATAAGTACGGTAAGGAAACGCATGCCTCCTCCACGTTTGTGCTGTGATCAGGAGATACACTTAAAACCTCGGCCACAATGACTGATGGATCAGGTGTCGAAACAAAATGTGTATTCAAACAGTGTGAATTACATCAACCGGCCTGTACGTTCGCAAACCTTAATTAATAATATCTACCCTCTGGTTGGGATCGAACCTACAGTGCGCGATGGGTAAATTGTCGCTATTTTATTTTTTTAATTTCGCGCATGTACGTTGTTTGTTTTTGATTTTGTCGACTGCAGAGCATAGTTGGGCACTGTCTGTAAGAAAAAGAGCACAATGACACAATTCACTTCGCCAGATATTTGGAAACGGTTTGCTGTACTGCTTGGCATTTGCACCGGAAGCTCCAATACAAGCATTTCAAATTGTTTGGGTGTCAATCTGGGGATAGTGCAGTTGTTTCGGAAAGAGTTGGAGGAGTTTAATGGTGATTACGAAGATATTTGGATTGATCACTAGTGATGGCGACGTTATGTCCCCTTCAATTCATCCTCCTGCAAATTCTCAGACTCAACACGCAAGCCTATATTAAGTGCCTTGAGGAGATAGTGCTGCCCTAGGTAAAGATGGTGGCTGCTGGAAGAGCTTATGTCTGACAACAGGACTCTGCACTATGCAACACAAGCAGAAGAACCCAGTTTTGGTTTTCAACCAATTTCTGCAACCACATCGTCGGGCTATCTAACTGCTTAGACTGCAACCCTTTTGATTATTATGGGTAGGGCACAGTTAAATGAGAGACCAACAAAACTCCTTGTAACACCAAAGGACTATTCACAAACTTAAACAAAGGAGACCGTCCAGAAGAGTTACAGGAGATTCCGAACTCGTCTGGAGGCCGTGGTTGAAGTCAATGGCGATTTTATTGAATAAATTTATTCTTTATTATTTCAAGATATTTTTGTGTCATCTTGGTAAATATATTTGTTAAAATGAGATGTCAGTGTTATTTTCATTTTTGCTACATTTAGACATCATTTTATCTATGGCACCCTGTACGTCTGTTTGTTCCAAATATTTAAATGTGCGTGGAAAAAGGGTGAAGCTTTTTTATTCGATAGCGAAATTGAAGTTTCCGGTTCACAATTGGATCAAAAATAAAAGAGAAACGTTTTTATGGACGAAATAAAAAAATCGGATATTACTTTTAGAAGAGCGTGTAGCGCCAAATAGAAAATATGTTCAAAATAAACCTAGAATTTTGAGGAGAAATAAATTTACTTCATACTGATACCAGTTTTCATTATTTTATTTGGTCTAAACTTTTCTAAAGGATTGAAGAGTTTACTTATCAATCAACCGTCGTAATTTTGAAAAGAAATAAACTGACTTCATTCTGATGCCAGTTTCATTATTCAATCTGGTCTGAAACTTATTCTATAGGACTGAAAACCTTCCTTATCAATCAAGCCTTGTAATTCTAGAGAAGAATATACAATAGAATCCCTGAAAACCGGACTAAGAAGGTCTTCCGGATGTGAGGAATTGGTTACAAAGTCCGGATATGAGAGGTTATATTTAGATTAAAATAAAAAGAACCGAAATCAAGTTTAACATTTATTTTAAATGTTTTATAGTAAAAAAAGCTAATGGTGAGTGAAATATAACGGAATTGATTTTAAGGAAAAAGAAATAAATTATGTAATATAAATGAAAATTCATTAAATTAAATATGCTACGTATGCAAAACAAATAATGTAACGAGGATTTTTTTAATCGCTGTTGCATGATGATTCTTTCTCTTCTAATGTCATTCTCAACTTTTCCCGCGTTTCGTTTTGCTTTTGTTCTTGAAATTTTTTAAACGAAAGATACTTTTTAAACTCCGAGTGCGTTATTGCAATCGTCATAGCTGAATGCTGGCTTTCTTTCCATAAAACTGACAACTTTTTCAGTTTCAGTCCAGGTTTCATCACAATCATGCATTGGGTCGCCATCTTGTTGCAGATGTATCTCGTTGTCATCTTTTCCTCTTATTCCCATCATCTTTTGCACCAATGCAAGCCATTAGGGGGAAATATGCAGAAGCAATTATCCAAAGTAAATTTCCTGAAAAACAGAAATTTCAAATCAGTTACATATCACCCAAATAGTTCAAATATACACATCAAAATCATATCCAGATATTCGGGATTCTGGATATGAGGCACTCCCGATATGAGGGATTCCGGATATGAGGGATTCCGGATATGAGGGATTCTACTGTATTTCCTTCATTTTAATACGTTTTATTATTCTATCTTGTGTAAAACTTGTTTTATAGAATTGGAGACCTTACTTATCAATCAACCCACATAATTTTGAAAAGAAATAAATTTACTTCATTTTGATACCAGTTTTGTTATCTGATCTTTTTTTTCATGGGTATATTATTCTGTTGCATAGCAGGTTCCCCTGACAAAGTGCTCCAATCTGTTCTTGTGCCAGACTATAAAATGAGATACAATTATATTTTTTAAAGTAAAAGATAAAAAATTCTGTAACTGCTGTATTTTTACTTTTATTTTTCAAACTTTTGTCTATGTTCCTCTTACTGCCAAACAGTTCAAATTTCTATTCTTTTTTGTGGTGGTTTTATTCACGCAAGAAAAATATGATCCTGTTGTATTATATGATGATTTTTAAGTGCATATGTTGTTTTTTTTTAATCAATTCGCCCCAAGAAAGCAGATAATACCACTATGACACAAGTGACTACTGGATGTGAAAGAGAAGAAAAAGATTTTAGAAGGATCCGGAGACCCAATCCCAAACAGAAAAAAAGGTTAAACCTCTACTCCTGTTCAAAAGACGGGATAGGGGTGTTAAAAAGCAAATACACACTAATTACCGAAATTTTATCTTTTTTTTTTTTTTTTTTTTTTTTTTTTTTTACATTTTAAGGTGTGATTTTTTCTTTTTTTTACATTTTAAGGTGTGTTTTTTTTTTTACATTTTAAGGTGTGTTTTTTTTTTTACATTTTAAGGTGTGTTTTTTTTTTTTTTACATTTTAAGGTGTGTTTTTTTTTTTTTTTACATTTTAAGGTGTGTGTGTTTTTTCGTTTTTTTTAACAAAAGCCGATTGGCTCAAACATTTTACCATTAGTAATATTTACTAACTACTAGGTTGATGCAAAAATAATGACGTTTTTTGACATATTTTTAACGTCAAAAAACGTCATTATTTTTGCACTAAACTAATAGTTACATTGGACGCTTCTCCATCGGAATAAAATCAACGACACACTAGTTACCGACATTTTATCTTTTTCTTTTAAAAATACAAACAATTAGTGATCGAGTTTGATAGACTTTTGCTACTGTCGTCGTGAGTTCGATTCTTAATAGCCGCTCGTCGTTTGTGCCGGGCAAAATTAAACTTAATAACTATATTTTGATATGTTTGTAAATACGACGCACGGGTTGTGGACCGAAGCAATGGTGACGAAGCTTGAGTGCCTTCGTCGATCACACCAATTAACCATTGTCATTAAATTTGAGGACAGGTTGTCGGGGCGCCCTTAATGACCCCGGGTGTGTGTGCTGCACGCAAATGCACTTTAATAGCCTGGACTATTTTTAGTTTCTTTATTGTTTTCAGTCTCTCGCTCGCTAAGTAATCGATAAAAAAAATAAGCGTAGAAAGAAGGGGGAGGTGTCAAGTATCCTGATCCCGAACCAAATGCGTTCCTATTAATATTTAAATTGTCACAGCAGAAAATAACTAGCGGCTTTCGATTCTTCCTCTTTTTCTTCTTCGTCTTCTATACACCGTATCCCTTCAGGACGTTGGCAATCATGGCTCTCCACAATTTCCTTTCCTTTGTAGCTCTTAATAAATTTGATCTTTTTGTTATTTCTCCTAAACTTTGTTCCACCATCCATTTACTCAAGCTCATTCTTCCTTCTTTTATGTGCTGTGTCCCTTCAGGATGTTGGCGATCATGGCTCTCCACCATTTCCTGTTCTTTGTAGCTCTTAATAAATTTGATCTTTTTGTTATTTCTCCTAAACTTTGTTCCACCATCCATTTACTCAAGCTCATTCTTCCTTCTTTTATGTGCTGTGTCCCTTCAGGATGTTGGCGATCATGGCTCTCCACCATTTCCTGTTCTTTGTAGCTCTTAATAAATTTGATCTTTTTGTTATTTCTCCTAAACTTTGTTCCACCATCCATTTACTCAAGCTCATTCTTCCTTCTTTTATGTGCTGTGTCCCTTCAGGATGTTGGCGATCATGGCTCTCCACCATTTCCTGTTCTTTGTAGCTCTTAATAAATTTGATCTTTTTGTTATTTCTCCTAAACTTTGTTCCACCATCCATTTACTCAAGCTCATTCTTCCTTCTTTTATGTGCTGTGTCCCTTCAGGATGTTGGCGATCATGGCTCTCCACCATTTCCTGTTCTTTGTAGCTCTTAATAAATTTGATCTTTTTCTTATTTCTCCTAAACTTTGTTCCACCATCCATTTACTCAAGCTCATTCTTCCTTCTTTTATGTGCTGTGTCCCTTCAGGATGTTGGCGATCATGGCTCTCCACCATTTCCTGTCCTTTGTAGCTCTTAATAAATTTGATCTTTTTGTTATTTCTCCTAAACTTTGTTCCACCATCCATTTACTCAAGCTCATTCTTCCTTCTTTTATGTGCTGTGTCCCTTCAGGATGTTGGCGATCATGGCTCTCCACCATTTCCTGTTCTTTGTAGCTCTTAATAAATTTGATCTTTTTGTTATTTCTCCTAAACTTTGTTCCACCATCCATTTACTCAAGCTCATTCTTCCTTCTTTTATGTGCTGTGTCCCTTCAGGATGTTGGCGATCATGGCTCTCCACCATTTCCTGTCCTTTGTAGCTCTTAATAAATTTGATCTTTTTGTTATTTCTCCTAAACTTTGTTCCACCATCCATTTACTCAAGCTCATTCTTCCTTCTTTTATGTGCTGTGTCCCTTCAGGATGTTGGCGATCATGGCTCTCCACCATTTCCTGTTCTTTGTAGCTCTTAATAAATTTGATCTTTTTGTTATTTCTCCTAAACTTTGTTCCACCATCCATTTACTCAAGCTCATTCTTCCTTCTTTTATGTGCTGTGTCCCTTCAGGATGTTGGCGATCATGGCTCTCCACCATTTCCTGTCCTTTGTAGCTCTTAATAAATTTGATCTTTTTGTTATTTCTCCTAAACTTTGTTCCACCATCCATTTACTCAAGCTCATTCTTCCTTCTTTTATGTGCTGTGTCCCTTCAGGATGTTGGCGATCATGGCTCTCCACCATTTCCTGTCCTTTGTAGCTCTTAATAAATTTGATCTTTTTGTTATTTCTCCTAAACTTTGTTCCACCATCCATTTACTCAAGCTCATTCTTCCTTCTTTTATGTGCTGTGTCCCTTCAGGATGTTGGCGATCATGGCTCTCCACCATTTCCTGTTCTTTGTAGCTCTTAATAAATTTGATCTTTTTGTTATTTCTCCTAAACTTTGTTCCACCATCCATTTACTCAAGCTCATTCTTCCTTCTTTTATGTGCTGTGTCCCTTCAGGATGTTGGCGATCATGGCTCTCCACCATTTCCTGTCCTTTGTAGCTCTTAATAAATTTGATCTTTTTGTTATTTCTCCTAAACTTTGTTCCACCATCCATTTACTCAAGCTCATTCTTCCTTCTTTTATGTGCTGTGTCCCTTCAGGATGTTGGCGATCATGGCTCTCCACCATTTCCTGTTCTTTGTAGCTCTTAATAAATTTGATCTTTTTCTTATTTCTCCTAAACTTTGTTCCACCATCCATTTACTCAAGCTCATTCTTCCTTCTTTTATGTGCTGTGTCCCTTCAAGATGTTGGCGATCATGGCTCTCCACCATTTCCTGTCCTTTGTAGCTCTTAATAAATTTGATCTTTTTGTTATTTCTCCTAAACTTTGTTCCACCATCCATTTACTCAAGCTCATTCTTCCTTCTTTTATGTGCTGTGTCCCTTCAAGATGTTGGCGATCATGGCTCTCCACCATTTCCTGTCCTTTGTAGCTCTTAATAAATTTGATCTTTTTCTTATTTCTCCTAAACTTTGTTCCACCATCCATTTACTCAAGCTCATTCTTCCTTCTTTTATGTGCTGTGTCCCTTCAAGATGTTGGCGATCATGGCTCTCCACCATTTCCTGTCCTTTGTAGCTCTTAATAAATTTGATCTTTTTGTTATTTCTCCTAAACTTTGTTCCACCATCCATTTACTCAAGCTCATTCTTCCTTCTTTTATGTGCTGTGTCCCTTCAGGATGTTGGCGATCATGGCTCTCCACCATTTCCTGTCCTTTGTAGCTCTTAATAAATTTGATCTTTTTGTTATTTCTCCTAAACCTTGTTCCACCATCCATTTACTCAAGCTCATTCTTCCTTCTTTTATGTGCTGGTGATCATGGCTCTCCACAATTTCCTGTCTTTTGTGGTTGTTAATAAATTTTGTCTTATTCTTATTGTCTTATCTCTCCTACCATCCTGCTCTACCATCCGCTTTCTATCCAATTCCTAGAAGTTCCTCAAATTCTCGTTTGCCCCTTTTAGTAGACAACAATGTAAGAGGATTTTATTTCACGCCTGATAAGTTGATACATTTTTGCAAAGTTATTAAAGCCTGTACCATTTACATTATTCGGACTACTGTCCTCATCTTTGTTGACATATTTATCACAACGTTTCGGCCGTTGTACGTTTCGAGCTTCTTCAGTTGGTTGAAATGTCGAACTGAATGCTGTGCCAGTCAGTTCTCTCCTGTTAATTCACCTCTCCATACTTAACCAGGTATTGAACTCACAACTCTTTGGGTCCTGTCAGTGGATCTAACCAACGCCTTTATCCACTGTGCCATGTCTCCTTAAGGATATCTGTGTATGTATTTCTGGGATTTATAAACTTAATGTCTTCAGCAACCATTTTTACCAGTGCTCATATTGCAATGATATCATTGCATATTTTTTTATTTTTCCAATTTTCCTTGTTATTATTGCTTTTCTCTGGCACTCCTTATTACTGGTTCCCATATTGTATTCATTTCTATGCTTGGTCGGCTCAGGAGTTTTTTGTAGCCTAGCACATGTGCTGATTCCCTTATTTTACGAATTTTCCAATGATCATCATTGTCTATGATTTCAACCTGATCCCACAGAGGGTGGCGATCTCCCTTTTCTCTTCATATGTGGCCATCCACGCCTGATTTTTCCACTTCTCCTCGTGTTACAGCTTTTTGGTGTTCATGAAGCCTAATCTTAAAGGGACAGCCTGTCTCCGCTTTATATTTATTAATGCTTATATTTAAAAACATAAATAAAGACTGTCAGTACTCTAAACATGCTTCTAAAATCTAAGTAAAGCAGTGTTTCGTTTTAAAGCAACCACGTCATACATTTTGGCACTTTTGTACATAGATTTTTTTATATTCTATTGCATAGCCCATACAAGGCCCGAGAGCCCCTCAATGTTCATGGTTACTGATTGAGGCTGTTATATAGGCATACAAAACAAAAGTAAGATGTTATACTATGAGGATATGTAGGATAGATAAAGGTTGACCCTAGGCATGTACTTAAGATTATAGTGTACAGGAAAGTATTCTCTCGGGAGTCTGTTCTGCAACTGTTCCGGAGAAGAAGGTGTTCAAGTGGAACTTCATCTTTGCCCGAATAAATAAGGTCAATCAAATGATATCTGAAACCTCCTGATGAATGAACCAAACAATTAGATTCGTCTACAACACTCAGGTATGGGGGGGGGGTGAATATAATAACATCAGTGACAATTTGAATTACAGCGGGTGTAACATCAAAATTAACCCTATCGTGCAACAGCAAAATTGTCCAACTATTAGATTAAGTTCAGAAATATTAGAAATGATTAAATGTATCTTACTGGAATTCCCCGAGGTTTTTATAACACTATTTGACTCTACTCTAAGCAATAAGAATGTATAATTACTCTCCAAGATTAACAGAAGAATTGTGATGAAATCCTGTCTCCTGCGTTATTAATGGCGCCAACAACATTTCATTTTATTACAATGTTCGTAATAGACTAGAAGGAAATTCCGATCGTGAGAAAGTGATGCTCCCTAACATCAAATTAATGTTTACATCTCGAGTGCGTATACCCGGGCAAGGGGACAAAAACTGCCCCAGGCCCCGCAACCATCGGTTGCGCTGGCCTCGATGCGAGAACCGATCCCTTCCTCTTGTGCAATGGGAAGGCGCGGCCTCGGGCAGCTGTTCCCCAGGGCTGGGCACCTCTTCAGTATAATTTTCCCAGTTGCCCCTGTGACCTTTGACAGAGAAGCTCCTGGGCGCACTCTGCCAAAAGACAGAGACGCAACTGAGAGATGATAAGCCATCCCAGCCAAAAAGGCCGAGAAGCGATTGTATCTTCTTGTCGCTCCACGATAGCAGGATGTGACACTAGGTCAATTTAATGTGGGTAGCGTAGAACCGAAAAGGTTACTACCGATCCCCACCCTCTTTAATGCAATGAGGGAGGTACTTCCACGGGCAGATGTTCTTCGGGACCGGGAACATCTCAGTAATATTTTCAGACAGAGACACAATTGAGAGATGAAATGCAGTCTATCCGCCCGAGGACAGATACTATACTTTGATCTCTGCCAAAAGTCCGAGAAGTGTTAATTTTTCAGCGCGCCCGAATGTGACACAAGGTCGACACAAGGTCGACACATGGCACAGTGGTTAGTTAGATCCAGTGACAGGACCCAAAGAGTGTGAGTTCAATACCCGTTTAAGGCAGTGGAGAACCTGGAGAGGGGAATTAACAGGAGATAACTGACATCCATTAAACATGGCACATGGAACTAGAACAGTCTACCCCAGTGAGCGAAATAAACGGTTCAGTTCGACATTCCAACCAACTGAAGAAGGCCGGAGCGTACAACGGGCAAAATGTTGTAATAAATATGGCGACAAAGATGAGGACAATAGTCCGAATAATGTAAATAATGTAAATAGTGTACATAATACCTCATCTCAGAAATATAGACAGATACTGAAGGGCCGAACCGTTGTAATAAATATGGCAACAAAGATGAGGACAATAGTCCGAATAATGTAAATAGTGTACATAATATCTCATCTCAGAAATATAGACAGATACTGAAGGGTCGAAACGTTGTAATAAATATGGCGACAAAGATGAGGACAATAGTCCGAATAATGTAAATAATGTACATAATACCTTATCTCGGAAATATAGACAGATAATGAAAGGCCGAAACGTTGTAATAAATATGGCAACAAAGATGAGGACAATAGTCCGAATAATGTAAATAGTGTACATAATACCTCATCTCAGAAATATAGACAGATAATGAAAGGCCGAAACGTTGTAATAAATATGACAACAAAGATGAGGACAATAGTACGAATAATGTAAATAGTGTACATAATACCTCATCTCAGAAATATAGACAGATACTGAAAGGCCGAAACGTTGTAATAAATATGGTGACAAAGATGAGGATAATAGTCCGAATAATGTAAATAGTGTAATTTGTAAGTATTTAGGCGGACAAAGACATGCACACAAACTTTCAACTTGCTTATTAGCTGAAGCAGGAATAAAGCGAAATAACTCACATGCAATTTGTTGCGTAAATGCAATTTATTATGTAAAATATCCTATTATAATCGTGCTTGTCCCTCCCTCTTTTAGTTCGCAGTGCCGTTACCCCCTGCCAAATAATGGACTATTCCATTTTGATCGTGTGGAAAGAGGGGAATAGATACTAATTGGTTTTAGTGAGAAAATGAAAGAAAGAAATAAAGAAAAATTAGATAGAAGTGGAGAGAGAGAGAGAGAGAGAGAGAGAGAGAGAGAGAGAAGCTGATAGAAACAGATACTATATTTTGATCGTGTTATTTATTGACATAATTACATCAAATCGGCACAAGGCCAAATCATTACCGTTTTTGAGGAAACGAGGTTGAAGTTTTGGTTCAAAATCGTAGCGTTAGGATTTCATTACATTGATCGATAAAAGCCTTATAGCACAGTCTTTGAAGCTTCACAAATTATATATAGTTCGCGGTACGTTGGAACAGAGAGAGTGGGAGGGAGACTCTTCCTTCTTTGTAGCAGTCAGTCGTCCTGTTTAATTCTTTGGTGGTTAGAGGAATAAACCAACCTGCCCTGCTTTCTGGCGAAAGAATAGCGAGAACTGGCCTGGAATCCCTCTTTTCCCGGGTTTATATTGAGGTTGATAAGTGTGCGGTGAGTGCTATAGGATTGTCCTTCGCTTTGGGACAGGGTATTTGATATTTTGTTTTGCTTTTCGAAGTATCTGGTTTCAGAAATGAAGTTTGCTAATTGATCTGTCCTTAAGAATGCCGGTGTTAATATTAACGAGGCGTTAGGGAGATGATAAGTAGAAGATATCTTTTAGAGGATTTATGAAATACTTTTATTATATTTTATTTAATAAACTTTGTCTGCTACGACAAAATGATGTTATAGTTTTACGAAATATTTACACGCACGAACAGATAACCAACATTTATAGATATTTTATTAATTTTCAGATGTTTTAGGCGGACAAAGACATGCACGCAAACTTTAAGCTTGCTTATTAGCTGAAGCAGGAATAAAGGTAAATAACTCACCTTCAATTTATAATGTGAAATATCCTGTTATAATTGTGCTTATCCCTCCATCTTTTAGTTCTCACGACCGTTACTTCCTGCCAATACCTCATAAATAATGGACTATTCCGGTTTGATCGTGTTGGAGGAGGAGAATAGACATTACTTGGTTTCAGTCAGAAAATGAAAGGAAGAAATATAGAAGTGGAGAGAGATAACCAGATTAAGCTGATAAGAACAGATACTATAGTTTGATCTTTTCCAAAAGGCCGAGGAGTGTTTATTTTTCAACGCACACACATCGATACCAAATGTGACACAAGGCCGAAGTTAAAAGTGGGTTTAACCCTAGAACACTAACCATCAATTAAAGTTGCCACTACTAACTATGCGTATATCAAACCCGATTTTGAAAATATCAAAAAAATATTAAATGTAAATCTTTATTTGAAATATTTTACATGCAGGCATTTCAAACTTTGCACTTTGCAGTTAACATTAATAGGAACTGAAAAACATATTATTTAGGTAAGAAAATCAGGTACTGAAAATTGTAATTAAAAAAAGGAAAAAATTTTCAAAATAAAAAATTATCCCCCGATGACTTCCAAACTCCTCATACGGCTTTCCAAGTCCTGTGAGCCACTGCTATAGGGGGGTACTGGTCCCGAGCTGCTGCTAACCTGGGTAGGCTATACCCACCCCGTGCACAACACCGCGTATCACCGACCATGGGTATACCTTACCCAAACGTAGGCCTATAGCACTGGGGAGTAGAGAGTGCGAGACGGCGCAACCTTACCCTACACTGTCAAGTCAGCAACTAAAGCTACTAAGCAGCTGGGACCCCTCAGAGCGCGGGAACTATACGCACACTCAATGACGTCATTTACGCTGGGTATTATGTACCCATGGTTAGTGTTCCAGGGTTAACGGCAATATCATGGAAAAATTGCCCAATCCCACTCGGCACTTTCCCTTTTGGGAACATCTCAGCCGCCGGGCAATAAACCCAGCCCCCTGGAAGGAGAGATAAAATCAAAGAAAGAAATAAAGGAAGAAAGATAGGAGAGAGAACCAGATTAAGCTGATAGGAACAGGTACTATACTTTGATCTTATTATTTATTGACATAATTAAATCAATTCGGCACAAAGCCGGGAAAAATGGGAATAGGGAAAAAGCTTGTCATGCAAATTCTCGTAATAAATATGAAACTACTCTCTTATGCATCCCATGCCCCCGAACAATATTCCTTCTGTCCGTCTCTTTCATCTGTCGACTGTCACTCTATAATACCTGCATTTTGATCTTAGCAGCTAAAAGTGATTGCATTTTCATGCCGCTCACGCTGGTAGGATGTGACCCAAAGTCAGTTTAATGTAGGGAGCCCGAGCGTGTAAACCCGGGCCAGGTCCCCAAAATAGCCCAGGTCCCGCAACGACCGTTTGCGCGCTGGCATCGATGTTACTACCGACAAATCCCTCTTTAGTGCAATAAAAGAGGTACTGCCGCGAGTAGCTGTTTCCCGGAGTCGAGAACATCGGAATAATATTTTCAGATGCTCTTTGCCCGAAGACGGAGATACAAGTGAGAGATGAAATGTAGTTTATCCGATGACCAATACTACACTTTGGTCCAAGCCAAAAGGCCAAGACGTTGTGAGTCCGCGATAAAAGCAAATTTTCCAAACGTAAAATATCGAAAGACGGAAATTGAGTAGAATCGCTAATTTACCATAAATAAAACGGGGATTTGGTTAGTGATATAATAATTGTACTTGTTCCCACATTCAGCATTTTGCACGACCGTCATGCCCTGCCAAATCTTCATGAATAATTAACTATTCCGATTTGATCGCCTGGAAATACAAAACATATAAGAGACGCTACTTAGTTTCAGTGTAAAAAACAAGGAAAAATTTGTCCCCACTTCTTAATATAACGACCAGCCTTTATATGTATGATTGTCATACAGCTGGATTAAATATGTAAATACTAATTTAGATAGATAGATAGATAGATAGATAGATAGATAGATAGATAGATAAATAGATAGATAGATAGAAACAGCCTAAGAAAGAAAGAGAGAGACTAAAATAGATAGATAGATAGATAGATAGATAGATAGATAGATAGATAGATAGATAGATAGATAGAAACAGCCTAGGGCAAATAGAAAGAAAGCAAGAAAGAAAAAAAGAACCTGAAATAGATAGATAGATAGATCTAAAGGGACTGGTAGATAGATAGATAGATAGATAGATAGATAGATAGATAGAAACAGCCTAAGGCAAATAGAAAGAAAGCAAGAAAGAAAGAAAGAACCTGAAATAGATAGATAGATCTAAAGGGACTGGTAGATAGATAGATCTAAAGGGACTGGTAGATAGAAAGAAAGAAAGAAAGAAAGAAAGAAAGAAAGAAAGAAAGAAAGAAATAAAGAAACAGCCTGAGAAAGAAAGAAAGAAAGAAAGAACCTGAAATAGATAGATCTAAAGGGACTGGTAGAGAGATAGATAGATAGATAGATAGATAGATAGATAGATAGAAAGAAACAGCCTGAGAAAGAAAGAAAGAAAGAAAGAAAGAAAGAAAGAAAGAGGTGTTCTATTTCAGTGGAACGGAAAAAGTTGGCAATTTCGGATCTTTTCATTTGTATCCCCTTACTTCTTAAAATAACGACCAGCCTTTATATATATGATTGCCATTGTAAATTTTTTGTTGTTAAGCTCAGATATTTAACGATGCCATAAGGGAATTTCTACGGATATTTTATTCTCAAAGAACTCTCTATGAGAGTTCTTTGAGAACTTTGAGAATCATTAAAGAAAGAATCAAAATCATAAGAATGTTTAAGTTGAAATTTTCACGGGTTAAAACTAGTATAGAAAATTATGATCCGCCATAGATTTTTTCTTTATTATCTCAGAATTTGCTATAAATTCTAGGAAAGATGGTGGAGTAGTTTTCCCCGTTGCCATCTCTGCGCTTTTGAACCGTGATGCGATAAAAATGCTATTAAGGGGAGAGAACAATAAAAGAAGAAAGATCAAGAAAACAGAAGACAACGAGTGATTGCATTTTTATACAGTAGACCTCTTTGCTATGACGTTTCGAGTCGTAGGCGATCATGACTCTCCTCGGTTTCCTTTTCGGTGTTATCTGCGAATTTCCATGATTTTTCCCGAGGAAAATTGGTTTTCCAATTTCAAAATTAAGATTTGCTTTTCTCCTAGTCTGGCTGGCGCACAAGGGTTAAATAATCTAGTCTTCCGTTCAGTTTCATCCAGGGCTGTGGTTAGGAACGAGTTCATGCCTTTGGCAAGGTTAATTAGCGCGAAAGTGCACGCAGTTGGGTCGGCCGCAGTTGGGTCGGCCTCAGTTTGAAACCCGGCTCGCTGGCTCCACTTTCTGCGCTGGTAACTGTCACGCTTCCTGCACACCAAATAGAGGCTTACGCAGGAAAAGCCGCAACAGTGAACAACGGTTTTATTTATTTATTACACAAGAGATTTATTTATTTATTTATTACACAAGAGACCCGCCAATACACGCAAGATCAGTAAAAGCTATTTTGAAATAAGGTCGTCATATAGTTTGTAAATGTATTGTACAACATCATAGGAATCTGTGTCCTCTGGTTGACCTAGACGACAGTGTTGTTGTTGTGGCTGGTTTTGTCGGTCGTAGTAGCTATATCTTCGAGTGACCTGTCGTACAGGTGTCCAAAACAATATCACCTATTGTAATCCCGCAGACGCTCGTCTAGGGCAACAAAGAACCGCATTTACATTATAATATGATTGTAGTAATAGCCTAAGGTATTAGGTTGGTGCAAAAATAATGACGTAATAATGTCGTTTTTTGACGTATTCTTTAACGTCAAAAGACGACATTATTACGTCATTATTTTTGCACCAACCTAATACAACCGGATATGTACTTACGTCCCCATGTTTAAAACAGCGGACTAACGCTGATGAGGTTCCGTAATCTCTCCTGTCTTCGTTCCGTATCCCTTTAAGATGTGCCTGATCGTGGCTCTCTACAACTTCCTATTGTTTCGCCATTCATTTACACAAACACATTAGAGTGTCTCCTCGCTGTTTCTTTCCGTTTTTAATCATTTCAGCCTAAGAAAGGTAATAACGCCACTGAGACGCAAAGGGGGGGGGGTACTGATTGAGAAATAATATGTTACAAACAAAACAGGAGAGAATACAATCAGGAATCAAGAAAACAGAAGACTGGCATTGCATTTCAGTTTTTAAAGATCAAAGTTGCCTAGGAAGCAAGTAGCCGGAAGAGAATTCCACAAGCGAGAAGTGCGAGAGAAGAAACTGTTAGCATAGAACTTACGGTTACACTAGCCATTTTCAACTCTAAAATGATGTGATCTCCAATAAGCTCTGAGAGTGTTGAATTCGCCAAGCCCACTTTCCTCGTTATGTGTAACCAAAAATTTCACTTGTCTCTTTCTGGATCTAAGTTTAAATGTCCTTTATGTTCGCTTTTTTCCATAAAACATCCTCATTGCTCATATGTGCCGTCCATGGCATTCTCAGCATCCTCCTGTAGAGCCAGCTTTCTGTTGCCTCAAGGCCTCTATTTTATGTTTGAGGAAATTTTTCAGCATTTACATATTGGCGGAGATATATTATATAGCAGTTCAGTACACTATTCTTTGTTTCATGGGACATTTTCATGAAATTAATATTCTCTTCAGCTTTTGAAAGACATCTTTCATTAGTCCAATGCTACTTCGGATTTCGGGGTCACATTTTTAGATAATTAGATTTCTACGCTTGCCTGATTTCAACATCTTTAATTTTTAACTTTTTATTCCTCTTGCTAACCACTTTACATGCCGTCTTCTCCCAACTGATGAATAGTCCTTTCTTCTCGCTTTCCTTTACTATTTGTCTCGGAGTTCCTGCAGTTTTCTATCTGTATCTGCCATGAGTACGGTGCTATCTGCATACCTTATGATAAGACTGTGCCCATCAACAATAAATCCTGATTGGACACCTAGTTCTCTTGGAACTGCCTCGCTATAAAGGTTAAATAAATACATCTCTATATCTCTGAGATAACTTATTAGTCTTACTTATGTTATTTATATTATTCGGGCTGTTATTCTCATCTTCATTACCATATTCACAGCGTTTCGGCCGCTGTACGCACTAGCCTCCTTCAGGTGATGGGAATTTCGAACTTAACCCTTTATTTCGACCACAGGGGTAGATTGTTCTAGTTCCACGTGTCATGCGTCTTCCGGATGTCTCAGTTATTTCACTTTAACACCAACTCTCCACGTTTTGGGTTCACCACTGCTGTGGCCTGGTATTGAACTCACAACTCTTTGGGTCTAGTCACTGGATCTAACCAACGTCTTTATCCACTGGGCCATGTTTTAAATAAATACATTTAGAACAGACATCTTTACCATTCGCTTTTTTTTTTTTTTATATAGTTGCTCAAATCATTTTCAATACGAATGCCAGAGATTTAATCCGGTTTTTGTCCGATCGCCGAAGTTAAGCAACGTATAGCCTGGTCAGTGACCACGCAGAAATACAAAAGTAGTGTAAGCTTAGATGTGCGGGTGGTGTAAAGGATAAGAGATCGGAGAGCCATGTTCCAATTCAAGTCAGGTTCGTTGTATTCGCTTACGCGTAAATACCTTTGGGAAAGGTAGGAATCAACCTTTTTACCTGTCCAGACCTCAGCTATGGGTTAAATAAAAATTATTATTCCTCTAAAAAAATGTCTTACAATGCAAAAGACATATGCTGTTTTTAAATAACCTGCAAACGGTTGATAAACCATAAAAAATCAATAAAATTCAAATGCCGAAACTTAAAATGCTTATGAAATTTATTTCTATGTTAATATTTTTGTGCTTCGTATTTGACAAGAAAAGTCAGGTTTGGTTTGGTTTGGTTTAGTTTGGTTTGATTTACGGCATATGAACTCAATTGGTTATTTAATGCCGACAAGAGTTTTATTGCTGGTAATATTTTTTCTTCAAAAATGTTGGTAATTTTTTACTTCAAAATTCATTAATGGTAATATTCTTTTACAAAAATGTATTGTTGGTATTAAAACCTATTTTTAGACTTTAATATCGTTTTGACCCCAGTTTGGGGTTAACTATTTGCCCATAGATGGAGACCTAATAACCCGGGTCAAGGTGGACCTGGGAACACCAGCAATTAAGAGGTGGTCCCACGCTCCTCAAAACCTCCTGATCAGAGGCCTTTCTGTCGGATGTAGTTTATCGTCTTACCCAGGATTCGTCATTTGGCAGGGGAGGTGGGGCCTTACACTTCTGCAGAGGTGCAGTCAGCGTATTCTGAAGACTCAGCTGACAGGGCAGAGAAAAATCAGTTTGAAACTCCAATATATACAAAGAAAAAGAAAGTTGTTCGATATGTGTATATGTATTTAAAAGTTCTACCTACATCTACCCAAACAATACCCCCTCCTATTTTAAATAGGGATTAAAAATGATTTTACTAATCTCATCTAAACCAAATTTGTTTGAATTTCTTCAACAGTAATTACACTTTAATTTTTTTCTACCACAGTCAATTCTTTATGAAATCAGGGATCGATTTCATATTGTATTTATATCATTAACAGGACCCCGATTTCTACAATGGTAAAAAAAAATCATTCGATTCTGACAAACGCCGTGGCTTGAGCAAAATTTAATGAATACTTGACTAAAAAAAATTGATAAAACATTTTTCCGTATTTTTTAGTTTTCGAACTAATTCAGTTAGTTCCGTTCAAGACGACCCCGAATCTTCCGACATGAGGGAGGAACCTTATTCATTGCGCCCTGTATTATGACAGATCTCTAATTTCTATTTAGATACATTGTACAGTGTAACCCGGATATAAGAGAAACACGGATATAAGAGAGATTTTATCTGGTCCCAAATTAGAGCCTGTGTTAATGTATATATAATAGACCAAACCCGGATATAAGAGAAACCCGGATATGAGATAAACTCGGATATAAGAGAAACCCGGATATAAGAGACTTCTTCTCCTGTCCGGACAACTCTCTTATATCCGGGTTACACTGTATTTATTTTCAATTTTTCTAATTGTTCACCTGTATTGCATAGGATCCATTATTGTACATAATTAGGTTACATTAGAATTTGTATTCTTTATGAATACTACCTTTTGAAAATTGAGATAGAGTAAAGTGGGGGGGGGGGCTCGTATCATAGATTCAAGAGTGCATCATCGATTGGTGTGGGTCACTTTTTATTAAAATCCTTACCGCTTTATTAATAGAACTGAAAACTGAATTTTTGAGATAAAAGAAAAAAAAAACAAGCAAAATAAAATTGCGGAAAACACCAGCATGAAAGAAAGAATGAAATTTAAAAAATTTACATAAACCGCTTTGACAACAACAAAAAGAAAAAAGAAAAGAAAAAAAAAAGGAAAAAAAAAAGAAAAGAAAAGAAAGAAAGAAAAGAAAGAAAGAAAGAAAGAAAGAAAGAAAGAAAGAAAGCAGGTAAAATCCCACATTGAAAATTTCAACTTGGATCCAACTGGAGGATAGATAGATCTCTTTCTGTCTCTCTCTCTCTCTCACACACACACACACACACACACGCACATACAGCGATATGACATAGACACCTGCCGATCTACCTACGTACATTCTTACCTACCGACCAACCTACTCATTTACCTACCTATCTTCTTACCAAGAATATTCAGGAGAGGTTCACATACCATAACCGGTTTATATAGGTAACCTTACATAAACAACCCAAAATTCCATTAAGTTTGAGTCATTTGAGAGAAATGGAGTCAAAAGCAGACAGATTAGCCTTTTTTTTTATTGAATAGAAATATTTTACTTGCAACAGGAGCTTGTTCTTTCTATCTATCTATCTATCTATCTATCTATCTATCTATCTATCTATCTATCTATCTATCTATCTATCTATCTATCTCAGTCTGTCCCTCTCCCTCTCCCTCGCTCTCTTCATATATATATATATATATATATATATATCAGTCTGTTCATATCTATCTATCTATATATTTCAGTCTGTTCAACTCTCTCTCTCTCCTTATATATATATATATATATATATATATATATATATATATATATATATATATATATATATATATATATATACACACGCACAACCCAAAACTTTTGCGGTATCTCTCTTCTTTTTAATATACACACTTTTCTCTCGTTGGAAACACTATAACCTCTTCCTTGTATTTGTATATATATATATATATATATATATATATATATATATATATATATAGATAGATAGATAGATAGATAGATAGATAGATAGATAGATAGATAGATAGATATAATATATATGTATAAGTATATATACATATATATATATACATATAGATATATATGAGTCTATTCATATCAATATATCCCAGTCTGTTTATTATCGCTCTCTTCACTTCTCTCTCTCTCTCTTCTCTCTCTGTCTCTGTCTGTGTCTCTCCCCCTCTCTCTCTCTCTCTCTCTTTCTATTTTAATCTATACCTATCTCTCTATAGCCGATCATATCTGTCGACGCCAGCCTGAAAATGATGTACCTGTCTGTCTGTTTGTATGTGTGTTTGTGTGTGCATATGTCTATGTCTCTGTGTCTCTATGCATGTGTCTGTCTGTATGTGTGTTTGTGTGTGTATCTAGATTGCTTGCAACTGACAAATACACCGTGGCAAAAACAAAACGGTAAAAAAATCATATCTTTATCCATAATCTATGTGAAGCCAGATATTCTCATTCATCTACCACCCCCACCCTACCCCCACCCCCAGCGCACCATTTCAACACGAGAAAGACAACGACCAGTGTGTAAACTTGCACCTGAACCAGACCTGGTAGAGTGGGGGAGGCGGGTACATTCCTGGGGTTCCTATTCCCACGCTACCATTCTTGATTTCTCTCAAGACAATAGAATTTCGAATCATTCACTCGCTATTTTCGTTCGCTACTTCCCGAAATTATCAAAGACAAAAAGTGAAAAAGATTAAACAAAAATCATCAAAAATTATTTACTATTTATTTTGTGAGCGGCTCAAATTGGGGATCAGGTGACAGCAAGTATCCTTAATACCTTTTTTTTTTTCTTTTTTAAATCATTTCGCCTCAAACAAGGCAATAAAGCCACTAAGACGCAATGAGTCATGGAGAGTGAAAGAACAAGAGAAAACATTGCCGAGGAGTGAAAACAGTAAACAAAAAAAAGATTCGATAAGACAGAAGATAGCGATTGACATAGCATTTAATTTTTGAAGATTGTAGTTACCAGGGAAGAAAGAAATTGGAAGGGACTTCCACATTTAGGTTTGGTATGTTTTTTTGTTTTTTTAACGGCATATCAAATATGGGTCAAT
>OZ010599.1:89023888-89046388 GCA_963932145.1 Acanthosepion lycidas | reverse complement strand
AGATTTTAAAAACTCAATCTCTTTCACTGTGACTTTTCATAGCGAAAAGACATATTCTTTACGTTCCTGCAAAATGTGAGAAATCAACTACAGACATTTAAAGTTGCTTTGAACATTTCAAATTTTATTTCATTTCTCGCCTTGTCTTTTGTAAAATGTCCTGACAATAGATTTGTTAATATTTCTTTGTTCAAATTATTCATCTTCTTATTTCTTTGGAATTATACAAATTCAACAAAATTCGCAGCGGATCAAATGTACCAGGAGCTTATAACATCTCATCAAAAGAGTACCCCCTGATACTAGATAGATAGATATGAACCGGGTGATAGATAGATAGATAGATAGATAGATAGATAGATAGATAGATAGATAGATAGATAGATAGATATGAAGAGGAGCAGATAGATAGATAGATAGATAGATAGATAGATAGATAGATAGATATGAACAGGTTGATAAAAAGATAGATATGAACAAGCTGATAGAAAGATATGAACAAGATAGATATTTCTGAACAGGCTGATAGATAGATATGAACAGGGTGATAGATAGATAGATAGATAGATAGATAGATAGATAGATAGATAGATAGATAGATAAGCCCAAACTCAGTGATCGATGTATATGAAGAAAATGTTACCAACACATGAACAATCAAGATTAAACACCAATGAATTGGTAAATGAAATGACAATGCTTATGTTCAATAAAACTGCACTGTTTCCCTGACAGGAAAAGTTATGTCTCACTTACTCTTGTTATTTATCTGCGATGAAATAAAAATAATCGGCATAAAAAAAAGAAAGAAAGAAAGGACAAATGAAAAATTCTACATCATCACAAAAGTCACTTCAGTTGCCTGACGAAGGTCGGCGAACGACATTTTTTTTTGTTTTTATTGGTCTTGTGAAACCATCGTTAAAATAAAACAACTGAAACATGGAACGTGGAACTAGAACAGTCTACCCGAGCGAGCGAGCGAATTAAAGGGTTCAGTTCAACATTCCAACAACCTGAAGAAGACCGGAGCATACAACGACCGAAACGTTGTGATAAATATGACAACAAATAGTCCGAATAATGTAAATAGTGTACATAATACCTCATCTCAGAAATATAGACAGATACTGAAAGGCCGAAACGTTGTAATAAATATGGCAACAAAGATGAGAACAATAGTCCGAATAATGTAAATAGTGTACATAATATCTCATCTCAGAAATATAGACAGATAACAATATCTCCCCCCAGTTTTTTTTAGTAGAATTTGAGTAAAAAAAGAAAGTATATGTCTATACGCTTACAGAATTTATTTGATAAATTCAGTGCAATATATTTTTAAATACGATTTGAGAGGTCGTCTTGTGCGGCGAATATAATCCAAAACCGACATTTTAACTTAAAAATTCGGTGGTCGTTTTCTACGCCCAGTCGCCTTGTACGTCAGCATATACGCTAAGAATATTATTAAAATGTTTTCTTATTTACGCTGTTAGATATTACGTATCGTTTTTAAAATATTTTTCTTTTACGCCTCCTTGCAGGCCTTTGCTGAACTTGGCTCTCCCATAACTTCCTGTCCCATGTTGCTTAGTAAATCATACTGCTTTGCCAACATCTTCTCTATTCTGTCATCCATATGCTTTTTTTATGTGGCGTCTTCTTCTGAAACAGTAATTCTCAACCGTCCTGCCGCGGTACACTATTGTTACTGTCTTAAGTGTGCG
This sequence comes from Acanthosepion lycidas, assembly GCA_963932145.1. Taxonomy (NCBI): domain Eukaryota; kingdom Metazoa; phylum Mollusca; class Cephalopoda; order Sepiida; family Sepiidae; genus Acanthosepion; species Acanthosepion lycidas. Next base: position 89,044,658 of record OZ010599.1, on the reverse strand, counting down.
ACGAAAATTTGTTACAGTGTAAATATGTATGTGTGTGTGTATGTGTGTGCGTGTGTGTAAATTGGTAGTGGTACAGCATTAGTATTTGAATAAATGAACCTTTATTACTATAAGAGTCTGTAATCGTTGCTTGTGTTTTTGCCAGAAGTCATATATAGTGAGTGGGTGAAAGAAAGATGTGAATTTATTATCATGTAGGAAGCGGAGGGAGAGAAGGAAATGAGGAAAAATCCGCTCTATCTTTCCACTCACCTCTCTCTCTCTTTCTCTCTCTTTTCCTACCTCTCTCTTTTCAGCACTCTTTCTTTCCATCTCTCTCTCCACTCATCTCTCTCTCTCTCTTTCCACCTCCTGCTCTTCCCATCGCTCTCTTTTCACCTGTCTCTTTCCACCTCTCCTTCTTTCCACCACTCTCTCTTTCCACTGCTCTCTATTTCCACCTCTAACTCTTCCATCCTCTCTCTTTCTCTTTCCACCTTCTTTCCACCACTCTCTTTCCACTGCTCTCTATTTCCACCTCTAACTCTTCACATCCTCTCTCTTTCCACCTCTCACTCTCTATCCACCTCTCACTCTTCCCACCACTCTCTTTCCACCTCTCACTCATGCCACCTCTCTCTTTCCCCCTCTCTCTTTCCACCTTTACTTCTTTCTACCATTCTCTCTTTCCACTGCTATCTCTTCTCACCTCTCACGTGCTTATTTATATTTCAACTTTGTTCAAATAGACATTTTTTTTAATGTTGAAAGCAACTTTAATAACTGCAAATAAATGTATTTTTAAAAAGTCTCTACTTTCACAAACTCTTCATGAAACTAAATGTAAGCAATAAACGCAACAAATTTGACCCAATGGGTCACAGATGACCTAGTAAGTATTTTAAAAAAAATTTCAAATAATTCTTTTCACTATGCGTTTTCTAATATTGGCTTTCAGTTATCTAAAGAAGAATTGGCCACTAATTCTAGTGATTGAGGACCCAAAATAAAACATTGGGCGGTACCCATTGATAGATTTTGGATTTCAATCCAAAGGGAATAATCCCACATTAGCTGAAAAAGGATTTATCAGTTTTATTGCAATTTTCTGCTTCTTATTTATGGGAATTCAGCTTCTCAAGTCTAAAATAACTTCACAAATAAGAAGCGAGAAAGACTACACTCAACTGAAGAAGAAATGAGGGTCTGTTTATCACCCGTTGTTAGATTTTGGATTTCAATCCAAAAGGAATAATCTCACATTAGCTGAAAAAGGATTTATCAGTTTTATTGAAATTTTCTGCTTCTTATTTATGGGAATTCAGCATCTCAATTCTAAAAAAATATCACAAATAAGAAGCGAGAAAGACTACATTCAACTGAAGAAGAAATGAGGGTCTGTTTATCACCCATTGATAGATTTTGGATTTTAATCCAAAAGGAATAATCCCACATTAGCTAAAAATGGCTTTATCAGATTTATTGCAATTTTCTGCTTCTTATTTATGGGAATTCGGGTTTTCAACCTTGAATAATGTAAGAAATACGAAGCGAGATAGACTCTGCTTAACTAAAGAAGAAATGAGGGTCTGCTCATTGCATATTCAATTGAAAATTGAAGAAATCACAAAAAAACGGCAAACAAACAAATGAAAAACACCAGATGCAGCTGCACAAATAGTTGAATAAAAACATTGAAATAAGGTAAGTCCATATGCGTCAATTTTTTTTAATCTATGTTAATACAGTTTCTGAGGAAATATAACGCAATCTAGTGGGCGATCATTTACTTAAAGAAGCGAAAAAGATTATGCTCAACTGAAAAACAAAAAAGGGTCTGCTTTTAGCACAGTCGACTAAACATTGAAACATCGCGAATAAACACTAAGTAGACTGCAGAAATAGTTAAACAGAAACATTGAAATAAATTAAGTTCATATTTGTGTGTGTGTGTGAGTTTAATCTATGGTTTTACTTCATAACATTTAAATGTATCCCCTTTGTGAAGTGCGCTGTGATAATTTCATTTTCTCTCAGGTGTGCCGTTGCTTAAAAAGGTTGAGAAACACTGCGTATATCAAGCAAAATGAGAATACTTCGAAATGATACAAGAATATACTTGTATATGTTTCTACGCAACAAATTCAGAAGAATATAGTTGAATTGTGTTAAGTAAATGGCGAATTTAAATCTCTTTATAGAAAGACACTATCATGATTTTCTTTAAGGTATGCGATGAGGTGTCTCTCTTCGTGGTATTTTGAATATTTTTGCTTAGCCTTCAGCTAAAGATAGGCAAAGTCATGTCAGAATGTTTACGTTGATCTTTGTCAATGGGATTTTCCCTCTTCCCGTGTGACACTTGCCCGACATACCAGCGACAGCTGCGCGCTAAAAAAATGACAAAACAAAAAAAGATTAATAAAAAAAAAACAATAGCACCCCCCCCACAAAAAAAACAAATAAAAATAAAATTAACCTTTACAAATATCAATAGTTTTATTTGGCTTATATAACGCTAATATAAAAAAATGGTATGTATACCTTCAATTTGGATGAAATCCATGGGGTCTTCACTGAGGGTGTGGAGTGCTACAAGTACTTTGAAGTCAGAGGACCCTAATTTTAAGGAGGTTAGAGTTTTCTACTTCTTTGAAATTAATAAATGTCTCCCTTAAAAAAAAGTCTCAAAACTTCTGGAATGCACCTTATATATATATATATATGTGTGTGAGTGTGAAGAAAAATAGTTTTAAAGGTGTGCTATATTTATAGGATAAAGTGCTCAATATCAGAGATAGAGCGTATGTAAATATAAATATAAAAGTGAACAATGAAGTCGACTTCAATGTTCACTTTTATATTTATATTTATGTATATATATTGTTCACTTTTGTTTTTATATATATATATATATATATATATATATATATATATAGAGAGAGAGAGAGAGAGAGCGAGAGAGAGATAGATATTGATAATATTAGTGGTCAATGTATGTGTGTGTGTGTGTGTGTGTATATATATATATATATATATATATATATATATATATATATATACATTTATATATATATATATATATATATATACATTTATATATATATATATATATATATATATATATATATATATATATATATATAAATTCCCAAGAGGATATGATCTAGGTAGAACTCAATGTCCAGGACAGAGTAAGAATATAATATAAAAGGTTCAAACACTAATATTCCATGGTTATAATTTATTACATTGGAATCGTAATCACGATCCAATTTTTGAATTTGTAGGTCTGATGATTTGGATCGTGATTACGATTCCAATTTAATAAATTATAACCATGGAATATTAGTTTGAGCCTTTTATATTATATATATATATATATATATATATATATATATATATATATATATATATATACCCAAGTATAGGATTTGTGCATAAGGAATGAATTCCAATAACCGATAAATACTATTCTTAAAAGAGTGCTCAATACGGAGTAGAGCAAATATAATTATTTATTCGAAAATTATAATATAAATATGTTATAAAATCACTACAAAAATAGCCATTTTGTTTCAACACTTCTGATGTCTTATCAAGTGCAGTCAAAGAATCAAATAAAAAATAAAATATTAAAACTGATCCAGAAAAGGAGCTCAATGTATTTATTATTAGAACTGGATCTTTCAGATTCTAATTAAAAGAGTCCTTTCTGCCTGTTCCTCTAAACATTGTTATTTGAATTCTTTTCTTCATCTGTGAGAAAATGATTCTCTTTCATTCACTGCCATATATGATAACTGATATTATATTTCAATTCACCACTCTTTCCCTTGTTTCTATAGTATTCTCAGCATCCTTCTGTAAAACTTCATCTTTTTTGCCTCGGTTTTTTTTTTCGTTTGTGATGAAATTGACTACCATATAGGAGAATTGATATTACATAACACTTCAATTTTCCTCTATTTTTCGTTTCTAACAAATGTTTCCTTTTGCTTAATACTCCGCTTAACCTTTTGGAAGGCATCATTCGCGGTTACAATGCTTCTTTGGATTTCTGTGTCGCATTTTCTGCCGTCTGATCGAACCCCTTCTTCAAACTTCCGGCTTTACTTGATTCTGACGATCGCACCTGGGTCTGTCGCACTTGCTAACTGCTATTTATTTAGTTTTCTCGTTTCTTTCTTTCCGTTTTCTTTTACTGTCTTCTCTAGTTCTTTTTTTTTTTTTTTTGTCTACTACTATTTTTTGCAACGCACAGTATTTAATATTGTTAAAATTTTTCTCCAGATTTACAAACCCCACATTTCGTTCAATTTCCTAAACCAATCGATGAAATTTAAATAAGATGATTACTTTGGAAAATACTTTGACAAAAACCCTACTTTACGGTTTAATAATTTCTTTAATTTAATCTCATAGGACTTCATGGTAAACAATATTTTTCAAGAAAATTTTTTTTCCTTTATAACAGTGAAGAATAAATTTTTAGGATTTCTTACTCTTGAGCATGCAACATACAACTGACCATACGTAAATATTTCTTTCTGGAGCCAAATTCTAACTTTTCGAAGAATTTGGCCTTGTGATTTGTTTGTAGTTCTCGCAAACGCAAACCGAATTCTTGTATATAAAATCTTAAAGAAAACATATGCAAAAAACAATATTGCATTTTTATTAAATAAGTATTTATCGTTTTAACCATTGGGTTTAAAATAGAGGGAGTAGTTTGTATGTTAAATAATAAAGCCTTTAATTTTTTCCAAAAATTAATGAAAATTTATTGTACTAAGTTACGCACTCTAGTAAAACCAATTGCACTTTGTACTGCGTCACCTGTTTGTACTTTCCAAAATATGATTTCTTTCAGCCAATATATAGATTGGGTGCGATGGACGGACAAACGGAAATCACAGAATTTTATATATAAGTGTCTGCCATAAACACTGCGTCATCTGCGTATTATATGGTCAGATTTTCTCCTGATAGAGAACTTCTATCCCGAATACTCTTATCATATATCCCCCGGTCGACCTTGGACTGTCCCGGTTTGAAAGCTCTATTCCGGGTATATTTACCCGGCCTTCCTACTAAGGCAGGATGTGACACAAGGTCGTTTTACGTGGGGAGCGCCATATACATACGTATGCATATAGTCCAAGGACAAAAATGTTAGTCCAATACCAGCAACCACCTGTCACTCTACTATCGATTTTAAACTGGCTTTTCTTTCTTACTGCAATGAGCAAAGTGCTGCCAGAGAATTGACCCGCACCCCCACAGGACCAGTCGCCTTCTCCCAGAGACGAGAAACGCTTTCGCCACTTCCGGTGAAAAGTGAACTCCCAAGGTTCTGTTCGGGGTATAGATATTTACTTGAACCTCCATTAAGTCAGGTTGTGACACAAGGTCAGTTTTTAACTTTGGGACTCGAGTGTTTTCACTCGGGCCTCTGGTCTTAGCTTTGTCTTAGCTGGTCATAGTTTGTCCAAGGACGAGCCCTGTGCCAGGTTCTGTTGGGGCTATATAAACTATTGGCCTTTCTTTTTTAATTATTTTTTAAAATTTTTGCTTATTTTTACTTATTTATTCGTACCAACGGTGGATGTCAAAAACTGTTGATTCATAAAAAAACATTTTATTATTCCAGAACCCAAACTTATAATAAAAATCAAGTCATGAAAATTATGGTAAGCTTAATTCTTCTTGAAGAGACAAATTGTATACCAGACGACAATGTCTTTTTGGCCTCGGAATGGAAAAAGAAGAAAAAGAAAGAAAATGTCTTTCTGTCGATTTGAAACGTACAATTACGATGACGGCAAAACATCCGGTAGTATTAAAGGCATTACTTGTGTCGCAGGCCAATTGTATATTACCTTTTTCTACTCAAATGATAACCTTATAAACCGGACGTAAGTTTTGTCGTTGGAAATCACAGTTCGTTTACGAGAACGACTACTTCCTTTTGCAGTACAACAGAAACGAGGAGGAAGACGGTTGTGGCGAAATAAAGACTGTGAAAAAAACACACACACACACACACACAAACACACACACACACACGCGCGCACACAATAATGATTAGAGAAGAGGAAAAAGGAAGCAAATGGAGAAGAAAAACAGAAGAGGTACGCAGAAGAAGGGAAAAGAAGAAAGAGACAGAAAACAAGAAAAATAAAATAAAAAAATTAATAAACATAATTGTGGAAAAAAAAAAGACTAAAGGGAATATGGTAGCCGTAATATTTATAAGCTAAATGGTACTTGTAAAGATTGGTGCAAAACAATCTTCTCCGTTCTTATCTTGGAAGGTAATAAGGAAAGCTTAGAAAGAAAGGTCGAAAGAAAGGACGAAAGAAAGAAAGGTCGAAAGAAAGAAGGAACCAAAGAAACAAAGAAGGAAACATGAAAGTGCGACTATTTCAAAGAAAGAAAGGACGGAAGAAAGAAAGAGTAGATATATGAAAAAGAAGCTAAAATGAATTATAAAGTGAAGAAAGAAAGAAAGAAAGAAAGAAAGAAAGAAAGAAAAAAGAAAGAAAAAAGAAAGAAAGGGAGAGAAAAGAGGCTGAGGAGGAGCGTGAAATAAGTGGGAGAATCTGAAAGAAAGAAAGAAAGAAAGAAAGAAAGAAAGAAAGAAAGAAAGTGTAAATACATGAAAGAAATAAAGCTAGAATTAATTATAAACAGCGGTAAGAAAAAAGAAAGAAAGAAGGAAAAAGTGGAAAGAAAGAAAGAAAGAAAGAAAGCGTAAATACATGAAAGAAATAAAGCTAGAATTAATTATAAAGAGTGGTAAACAAAAAAGAAAGAAAGAAGGAAAAAGTGAAAAGAAAGAAAGAAAGAAAGAAAGAAATTAAATTAAGACAAACAAAATGAAACTAAGCGGCAAAAAAGGTTGGGAGGTATTAATGGTGGTTTTAAAGTCAGTCGGAAAACATCCAAGACTGGACGTTGGTGGAGGAGAGGTTCAAGGTGTTGGGGTGGGTAAAGAGTCCCTTAGACAGTACGTAATTGTCTATAAGACAATTTTTTCCTCTTCTTCGTTTGTTGCTGTCTTTGGTTCGTAATTTGAATGAATCTTTGGCCAGTCGTCAATGGTAAGAAAATCTCCAAGTAGAGACACAGGGGGTCAAGAAGTCACATTGAATGGGACTCATTCGGGAAAAGCCGATAATTAATTTCATTCATCTCGTCTGTACACTACGTTCAAAAAACGTCTGGAAAAGAGTTTGTGCGTGCGTGGAGCGGCGGCAGCGGGCGGAGGGGGTGGATTAGTCTAGAGAGAATTATTTGGTCTGTTTAAACATTAATAAGTCTTCTCTCATAGGTGGCAATTAAGCCGAATTTATAATTCTGAACAGCGGGCTCTATTATCCGCGGTTTCGTTCCACGCACTCAAACCCAGGAATGATAACAATTCATCAGTTTTAGTTAATAACAGACAGAACGCACAGGACCACCGATGATAGCAATATCCATATCTATCTATCTATCTATCTATCTATCTATCTATCTATCTATCTATCTATATATATATATATATATATGTGTGTGTGTGTGTGTGTGTGTGTGTGTGTGTGTGTATAAAAGTGACCATTGAAGTAAACACTCAGAGGTGACAGGCTCTTTCATGCTGGACGCAATGGTTAGGCCTAACGATTGCGTCTAGCATGAAACAGCCTGTCGCCTCTGAGTGTTGACTTCAAAGGTCACTTTTACATGCGCTCTATCTCTGATATTGAGTACTTTATCCCATAAATATGGCATACCTTAAAACTATATTTCTTCATATATATATATATATATATATATATATATATATATAATGAAATATATATATATAGCCTCTAAGTGTTGACTTCTATGTTCACTTTTATATTTATATATATATATATATATATATATATATATATATATAATGAAAAGTTTGGTAATCCGTATGGATAATCCCTAGGAGGATGTAATCCAGAGAGCTCAATGTCAAATCAGAGCAATTGTTAATTCAATTAAAATAGAAACAACCTTAAGGTCCATTGGTTATAATTTATTTCCCCAGGTATATATATATCGATTCTACCTGGATCATCAAACCACGCTTCCAAATTCGAAAAAATGTTTTAAATCTACATATAATTTTTATACCCTTTTGAGGGGTAGATTTAAGTTGATCTAAGGTGATAGAGAGAGAGGGAGGAGAAGTATGACAGATATGGTCGAAATGAGAGAGAGAAGAGAGAGATAGGAATACTTTTAAATCTATTTTTATTAATATATTTAAGAGTTAAGGAGGGGGTAAGGACCAGACATGGTCCTTATTAAATATTATATCACACACACACACACAAACACACACATATATATATATATAAAGCACAATATTTTTAAAAAATCCACATTACAATCAAAAACGTTTGCGGCACCTCTCTTAATTTCTTTTTAATATACTCCACTATAACCTTTTATTAAATGTGTCAATGTCTGGTCCTTAACCTCTTTATTTTATATATATATATATATGTGTGTGTGTGTGTGTGTGTGTGTGTGTGTGTATGTGTGTCATATAATATTTAATAATGACCAGACATTGACCTATTTAATAAGTCATCTCACAGGAAACGATATATATATACATATATATATATATATATATATATATATATATATATATATATATATATATATATATATATGTGTGTGTGTGTGTGTGTGTGTGTGTGTGTGTGTGTGTCAAATAAAAAATGTACTTGGAATTAATATGGAAGGAGAAATCGTAAAATGAGGTTGCTAAGATGTACGTTAGGAGTCGTCAACCTTTTGGAGAGCGAGCCAAAAACCTATGCAGTTTCTCGGGGGAGAGTCATGATATCAAATTTACAGGCTGGTCCGAAAGTATTGTTACCTCTACATAATATAATTTTCGATTACCGATGGCTGACACAAGCTACTACAGTTTGGAAGAGAGGCTGCTTGCAAGTCTATGGACACATGATCGAGTGGATTTTGGCAAGAGCACGCAGGATATCTAACATGACTTCACTGCAGTTGACTTGTTCTTCAATGGTTCTCATTAATTTTGGTAGAGGTAACAAGACTTTCGGACCACACTCTGCTATAACTGTCTCGATCCCAGAGATCAGCAAAAATGTTTCAATGGTTTAAAGAAAAAAACAACAAAGTCAATTTTATATTATTTAAACAAGGTTCCTTATTTTACTGCAGGAATAACAGGATAACAATTAATGCAAATTCCTTACTATAAACAAAATAAATAAAAACGGCAAATTATTTAATGAAACATTTTTTTTTTCTGCTTCCTGTTCAATAAATTCTCCAGGTCAGGTGAAATATTCGTCAATGACAGGTGCAGAACATCATCCTAGGCGGTCATCATTCAATCTTGTTCTTAAACAACTTTTAGTAGATTTCATTTTCAACAAAAACTGTTCACAATCATACATATGTCCAAATAATGATGCCATTATTTTTGCATTATTCAATAAGCGTTTTATATTTTCCACTTGGCAAAACTTATTTCTTGTAGAACTCAGCAGTGGATTTGGAATTAAATTTTGATTTGAAATATTTGTCGCATTATAAGTCGGCTGTGGTTGTTGTGTAGTGCCAACCCTGTCTTAGATGATGGATGCCATTATTTTTGCATTATTCAATAGGTGTCTTATATTTTCCGCTAGGCAAAACGTATTTCTCGTAGAACTCGGCAGTTGATTTGGAATTAAATTTTGATTTGAAAAAATGCGTCGCATTTTAAATTAACTCCAACTAATATTTTTTTTCTGCCAATTACCTCACAACTTAATTAGATAAATTTAGCCCAGGTGTTAAGTTGGTGGGCCGGACAAAAATCCTTCACGGGCCGATGGGGCTAGCCGAACCCTGATCTACGAGATGAATGAATCTGTTTTATACATCATCGGAGTAGAGAACAATAAAAATTCTATTTTATTATCAATTATTGTTGATACTCTCTTGTCCGGTATAAAGGAGACATCTCTCCATTAGATAATCCATACTATAATATATATTTAATATTAGTCGTTTTTGTTAAACTCTCATTGGACCTAATGAGATCTACCGTAGGAACGAATTTTCTATCCGTCATAATATCACTATTTACATTATTCGGGCTATTGTCCTCATCTTTGTTGCCATATTTATCATCACGTTTCGACCGTTGTACACTCCGGCCTTCTTCAGGTGATTGGACTTCAGACGTGAAACCTTTATTTCGATCGCTGATTTAGTTCCACGTGCCATGTCTAATGGAATTCAGTTATCAGTTATCTCCTGTTAATTCTCCTCTACAAGTTCTCCACTGCCTTAAACAGGTATTGAACTCACAATTCTTTAGGTCCGGTCACTGAATCTAACCAACCTCTTTATCCACTGTGCGATGCAATGATAACAGCAAAAATTGCAATATGAGCATTGGTAAAAAAAATGATGCTGAAGACATTAAGTTTATAAGTCCCAGAAATCCAAACATAGATTCTCTTAAGTGGATAAAGACGTTGGTTAGATCCACTGACAAGACCCAAAGTGTTATGAGTTCAATACCTGGTTAAGGCAATGGAGCACTTGGCGAGGGGAATTAACAGGTGAGTGTTATAATTTTTTTTGTCCTCCCCTTAATTACTTTGCATTTACCAGTTGTCAATGCCTCATATATAATTAACTATTCAGTTTTGATGGTGGATAAAGACAAATTCTGCGAGGAATCTTCTGCTTAGTCTTAGTTAGAAGACTACCGTTTCTTTCCGCGGGAGAGTGGTTGCCAACCGGGGACTAGGCAAAAGATTCCTCGCCGTAGACTACCGTTTCTTTCCGCGGGAGAGTGGTTATCAACCGGGGACTAGGCAGAAGATTCTTCGCCGTAGACTACCGTTTCTTTCCGCGGGAGAGTTGTTGTCAACCGAGGACTAGGCAAAAGATTCCTCGCCGTAGACTACCGTTTACATCCGCGAGAGAGTGGTTATCAACCGGGGACTAGGCTGAAGATTACTCGCTGTAGACTACCGTTTCTTTCCACGGTTGCCAACCGGGGACTAGGCTTAAGATTACTCGCCGTAGACTACCGTTTCTTTCCGCGGGAGAGTTGTTGTCAACCGGAGACTAAGCAGAAGATTCCTCGCCGTAGACTACCCTTTCCAGCCGCGGGAGAGTGGTTGTCAACCGGGGACTAGGCAGAAGATTCCTCGCCGTTGACTACCGTTTCTTTCCACGGGAGAGTGGTTGCCAACCGGGGACTAGGCAGAAGATTCATCGCCGTAGACTACCGTTTCTTTCCGCGGAAGAGTTTTAGCCAACCGGGAATTAGGCAAAAGATTCCTCGCCGTAGACTACCAAGACTTTCCGCGGGAGAGTGGTTCTCAACTGGGGACTAGGCAGAAGATTCCTCGCCGTAGACTACCGTTTCTTTCCGCAGGAGAGTTGTTGCCAACCGGGGACTAAGCAGAAGATTCCTCGCCGTAGACTACCATTTCTTTCCTCGGAAGAGTGGTTGCCCAACCGGGGACTAGGCAGAAGATTCCTCGCCGTAGACTACTGTTTCTTTCCGTGGGAGAGTTGTTGTTAACCGGGGACTAGGCAGAAGATTCTTCGCCGTAGACTACCGTTTCCATCCGCGGGAGAGTTGTTAACCGGGGACTAGGCAGAAGATTCCTCGCCGTAGACTACCGTTTCCATCCGCGAGAGAGTGGTTATCAACCGGGGACTAGCCTGAAGATTACTCGCAGTAGAATACCGTTTCTTTCCGCGGGAGAGTGGTTGTCAACCGGGGACTAGGCAGAAGAACCCTCCCCGTAGAATACCTTTTCCATCCGCGGGAGAGTGGTTGCCAACCGGGGACTAGGCAGACGATTCTTCGCCGTAGACGACCGTTTCTTTCCACGAGAGAGTGGTTGCCAACCGGGGACTAGGCAGACGATTCTTCGCCGTAGACTACCGTTTCTTTTTTGTGTAGAGTTTTTGTCACCCTGGGAGTAGGCAAAAGATTCCTCGCAGTAGACTCACATTTCTTTCTGCGGTAGAGTTGTTGTTGTGCTGTTTACAACATATTCAGCTTAAAAGAGATGAATTTATACCCTTTCCAAGGATAAGTCAATGTCATGAACCCAACTGGAATTTGAACTCTCTTCTCCGATTTTGTCATTGCTAATTGTTAAACATAACACCACATCAGACAACTATTTAATTATTACAATAAACGTATTCGAACTCAAGTCTAAAGGGAGATGAGGGTCTCCAGTTATGATCGATGTTTTATTCTGAAGTTAGGGCCCTTTCCTATGTACCTTTACAAAATCTTTAATGCTTACAGTGGTAACATAATACTAAAGATTTGTTATATTTGTTAAATGTGTCGGTGTCTATCCGCGCACACACGTCGTAACAGAATTTGACACAAGGTCGCAGTTTAATGTTGGATTTCTGAAAAGTAGAAAAAATCGTTGGATCCTCCTCGTTACTTTTACTTTTGGGGGTAACCCTCAGGCGCAGGGGGGTAATGAGCCCAGATCCTACCGAAGGCCCTCGATCATTAGAATTGGATTAAAACCTAAAGAAGTGAATTCATACATTTGTTTTCTTGGGAATTGACAACAAAAATAATAAACACTATTTTTTTTTTACCAGATCGTTTATTTACACTATTTATTATATACTTTACTGGAATGGTTAGCAAGACATTGGCTAATTGCCACTTGATTCAAACTTTATGAAATAGCAATATATATCTCCTAATAATCGATTCACATATTTTAATAATTTAGTAAATGTTTATAAATTTATGAATAAAAAATTAGTTTCATATTTGTTTCTTTATAAATTGGCAAATGATAAATATTGTATTAGTTTTTAGAATGTTGTAAATATAAAATTATTCTTGTAAATAAACAATCAAGTAAATAGTGTTTAATATTTTTGTTTTAAACTGTCAAGAACAAAAAAAAAACGTATAAATTTACCTTCATCATATGTCTAGGTTTTATTACAATTCTAATCATCGCTTTTTAAAACAAACATTGCCGAGGAGTGGAGGTAGTTTTATTAATACTGTTATCAAGGGAAAAACAATATTTTGACAAAATTTTTTGCAAGCACAAAGGTTAAGGATTGCTCAGATTTTAAACATGAAGTTAGTCGAACTTTATAAAATGGGAAATAATGATTACGTTATAGTTAGTTCACATATTTTAATAATTTATTAAATGTTTATAAACTTATCAGTAAAAACATTCATATTTAATCATATATTTATTCAGAGTTTTCATATTTATTCTTCATAAATTAGTAATTGATAAATATTGAATTACATAAATTTTAATTGTATTAGTTTTTAGAATGTTGTAAATATAAAATTATTCTTATAAATAAATAATCTAATCATTAAATACTGTTTAATATTTTTATTGTAAATTTTTAAACAAAATATGTATAAATTCTTTCATATGTTTAAGAGTTATTACAATCCTAATCATAGCTTTTTAAAACATTGTCGAAAAGTGAAGCTAGTTAAAAAAAAAAAAAAAAAAAAGCGGTGTCATTGAAAAAATCGTCTTTTTGACTGTCCGTTTTTTTTTTTCTTTTTTTTTTTTTTTTTTTTTTTTCAGGCACAAATGTCCATGTTTGCCGATAGCAAATTGGGTATGTGCGACAATTTCATGCTATTGCGCTTTTAATTTGATATTTTTCTTCTTTCATTCCTTTTTGGCTGCAGTTTTAGACATTACGAATATTCCGCTGAAAATGTCCATTTTTTTAGCGATTCATTGGCTCGACCGCTGATGATAAGTTGCCAAGATTTTAGCGAAAGAAATTCACTTTTCTCGAAACTCCAGTCGTTATTGTAAAGAGAGAAAAGGGAAATACACAACGTAAGGAAAGAAGAATTAAAAAGAAAAGAAAAAAGTAATAGAGGTAGAGAGAATGATATATGTGAAAAGACATATCAGAGACGCCATTTTGTTTCAGTGAGAAAAAGAAAGAAAAAGAAAATACAGAAGGTGATAATCTACTCATATGTTTAACGTTATTAACGTCTGCTTCAGTGAAAAAGAAAACCTTATCAGTTTCTTTTGCACCCTTTTTTTTAAAATAACGACCAGCATTCATTCAGTGAAATTTTTAGGGGTATTTCTAGTTACACTTCCTGAATTTCTTGTCTTTTATGATAATATCAGGTCTACTGCCTTTTATTTCCCAGTCAATTTGAATTGGTATGCCCCAGAGGATAGTTACATCGTTATTTTGGTTAACTGTATGCTTAGTGCTCTTATCAGCTCTCAGTGGTTTTGATTTTGTGCTTCTTGCATATCTTCCAGTGAACATATGTCGCTATCTTGTTATGTCTGTGGGTATATTCATTTTTTGACAGTTCCGGAGATCCTGAGATAATATGGTCGATAGTTTCATCATATTTTCCGCAGATCCTGCATTTCGGGTTAGTTCCATCCTTGATTATGTGACGGTGGTAGGGTTATTATTATTATTATTAAAATTTACTATTATTATTATTATTATTTCGTTTGATTTCTGGTGTGTACTCATTTCTTTCCGGGTCCCACCCAGAGACATTTACATAGATAAAGCCCTTAGTAATGTGTGGACTGTACTTGTGAAGATATTATTTTTTGCATTTTTTTAAGGCCTGGGCTACCAGGAATTCGTTCAATGAGTCTATTGAAATCTTTTTCAATCAATCCGAGTGCTCCAACAACAACAGGGATTATTGATGTTATCATGTACCACTATCGTATCTCTTGGCACTTTCTAAAGCTCAGAAATAGACGGTGCTCTGGTAAAAGTTATAATACGCCATAAGACGTCCAAGAGCGTCCTTTTGAATTTTGCAATTCCCTTTGCCATCAAAAACTCATTTTCCATCTATTATTATTATTATTATTATTATTATTATTATTATACCGGTGATGTTCATTCTTGCAGTTTCTTTCTCGTAAAGTTGCATAATTTCCAGTACAAATATTGCCCCCCCACTATCTCCTGTTAATTCCCCCTTCCAAGTTCTCTACTGCCTTAACCAGGTATTGAACTCACATTCTTTGGGTCCTGTCACTGTCAATACCCGGCTAAGGCAGTGGAGAACTTTCAGAGGGAAAATTAACAGGAGATAACTGATAACTGACATCCATTAGACATGGCACGTGGAACTAGAACAGTCTACCCCAATGAGCGAAATAAAGGGTTCAGTTGAACATTCCAACCACCTGAAGAAGGCCGGAGCGTACAACGGCCGAAACGTTGTAATAAATATGGCGTCAAAGATGAGGACAACAGTCCGAATAATGTAAATAATGTACCATCAATACTTTTTTGAAAAGAAATATTATCAGCTATACAGAAATAATTTTTTGTGAAGAAAAAAATATTACCAGAAATAGATTTTTGAAAGGGAAAGAATATTACCAGTAATAAAAATTTTGTCGGCATTAAATAATCCATTGAGGTTGATAGGTTGATAAACCGTAAAACAAAGCAAAGCAAAGTAAAGCAAACCTCCTACTCCTTCTTCTTCTTCTTCTTCTTCTTATTATTATTATTATTATTATTATTATTATTATTATTACCTTCGATTTGTGTTGTGTACACATTTCCTTCCGGGTCCCAACCAGAGACATATGATCACAAACATCTTTATAAAAACATGATAATAAACAATTTAAGATCAGACATATTTCACATAGTTTTAAAAAGTCCTTCGTAAGGTGTGAGGTTTACTCGTCAAAATATTTTTTTTTGTTATTATTATAATTCACAGAATAATGTTTTATGACTTCTTTCAAAACATTTATTACCGTGACGCTTATTCAGAGGTGTCTCCCATTGAAAATACACACACACCTACATACACACACACACACACACACACACATATACACATACATGTTATATAGTATTAATACATCTTGGATTTCTTGTCTGAGGGTCGAAAGTCAATGAGGTTCCAATTCACAGCACCCGCAAACAACTCTGCCAGACGACATTTTTAACTGCTGTGCCACCATAAGCTGTTGATTGTTTCGCTCTACCCGGAAGTTGAATGATACCCGACATTCTTCCACGTCAAGAAGAATAACTTGTATGACTTTACTTTTGTTTGGCCATTTTTCACGCATTCATGTCCGGCCGTCCCTCTTGAAAAATGTCGAGAATGTGTATGGATCAGTTATAAAGAATTTAGTACAGGAGAATAAGTACACTTAATTTGGTGACATAGTGATTGTGATTTCAATCCCTGGGTCGGCTGGGCAATAAATGAGCAGTGCTAAAAACAAGAACGAGACAACATCCTAAGTCATAAACAGTGGAACGAGAACAAGTGCACAATGGTCTCGTGGGCACATCTTGCGAATCTATGATACATCCCTCACCACAAATGTATGATATGGAGCCCCCCACCCCCCGCTCACTCTACTACATCTTAATTTTCATAAGGTAGCATTCAAATAAGTTACAAATTTTTATTGAAACCTAATTATGTACAATAATGCAATATAGGTAAACAATTCAACTAGAAAAACTGAAAATAAATACAATGTACCTAAATAGAAATTAGAGACCTGTCATAATACAGTGTGCGATGGATAAATTGTCGTCTAAATGAGGCAAGAATGAAAATAACACAGACATCTCATTTTAACAGATATGCAGGGTGCGATGGATAAATTGTCGTCTAAATAACACAAAAATGAAAATAACATAGACATCTCATTTTAACAGATATACAGTGTGCGATGGATAAATTGTCGTCTAAATGAGGCAAAAATGAAAATAACACTGACACCTCATTTTAACAGATATACAGTGTGCGATGGAAAAATTGTCGTCTAAATGAGGCATGAATGAAATTAACACTAATTTTTATCAAAATTACACAAAAATAACTTATAATACTAAAGAGTAAATTCATTCCTTAAAATCGCCATTGGCTTCAACTACGGCCTTCAGACTACTTCGGAATCCTCCGTCAATATTCTGGGCGGTCTCCTTGTTGAAGTTGGTGATTGCTGCCATAATCCATGCTTTCAGTTCATCTTTTGTCTCACAAGGACCTCAACTACGCCCCACACATGATAATCGAGGGAGTTAGGTGGCCAGATGCATGGGGTGAAAATCATGACATGTGCTCTTGCTTGTGTGGCATGGTGCAGAGTCCTCTTGCCAGATTTTCCAGCACTCACCCTGTTGGCCCAGGGCAGCACTACCCAATCAAGATCCTTGATGCCGGCCTCCGTGTTGGGTCTGAGGCTCTCTGGGAACATGAATGGTGCATAACATCGCCATCAATTGTGATCACTCCAAACAGGTTCGTAATCCCCATTAGACTCATCTAACTCTTTCCGAATCCTCTGTACTGTCCACGGATTGACACCCAAATACTCTGAAATGTTCGTATTGCAGCTTCCTTCGTGAATGCCAAGCAGTACAGCACGCCGTTTCCAAATTTCTGGTGGAGTGAATTACGTCAATGTGTTTCTTTTCTCACAGATGGTGGCAAACTAAGTGTACAGTGGACAAAATCAAAAAGCTAACAACGGTCATAATATAAAAACTTGTATGATTCCTCGACAATGGAACGATCAACTGGGTGCGATGTGTAAATTGTCACCACCACAGAGATCCTTCCCTGCCCTCCATTAGAATGTCTGACGGTCAACTTCTTGAGAGCAACTCTCTGCGGCTGCTCGTTCTCACGTTGACAGCTGACCTGAGATAGAACAAATACATTGAGTCAATTGCTTCGTCCACCGCAAGGAAAGTTGGCTCCCTGTGCCGCGCCAGGAAATTTTTTTCCCCGGAATCGATCCTCCAGATCTAAAAACCAACAATTCGCCCTTGCATGGAGTATTGCTGCCATATATGGTCTGGTGCCCCTTCTGTTTGCCTCGGGGTTCTTGATACGCTCCAGAGGCGGATATGCGATATAATTGGCTCTCCTCTGGCGTCTCGTCTACAGTCACTTTCTCATAGACGCGCCGTCGCCTCTCTCTGTCTTTTTTACAAATACTTTCATGGAAATTGCACCGAGGAGCTGCATCCGCTGATTCCCAGTCGTCATGAGTTCAAGCGCCATACAAGGCTGGCATCCCGCTTTCACCCCTTCACTGTCGAAACTCCTAAATGTAGCCGTCTCTTCTACTCCAATAGGTTCATGTCTCGCACCTCCCTTCCCTATTCCTGCTTCCCTGTGAGCTATAATCTCCAGCTATTCAAGTGTAATGTCAATCGACATCTCCAGTTTCCTTGATCTATCCACTACCCTCATCCTTTCTTCTATCACTCCTATCTGATCTTACTCTAATTTTTCTGTAACCCCTTGCTTCCCGCCTTGCTTGGGGTGAAATGCTTAAAATATATATATATATATATATATATATATATATATATATATATATATATCAAATAGCGACAATTTACACATTGCACCCTGTTGATCGTTCCATTGCCGAGGAATCATACAAGATTTTATATTACCAAAATACAAAAGCGTCAGGAGTTCCAAACAAATAAAAAATGAGTTGTATAGAGAAAAAGAAACTCTTTTTGTTTGGATTTAAAAAGGATAACATTTTATATACTTGGAATAAAATGTGCATTGAAAAATTGAATCGCAGGTGAGGCAAAGTTGTTTTTTTAAGCAAGAGTTTTTTAGGTGTCCTTTGAAAAAGGAAAGTCTGTAACAATAAGAGTACGAACGTCGATGACTTAAGGGAAGGAAAAGAACAAGCAAATTAACATATTGAAAATATATACTCATTTATAAGTATTATACCCTCGCTTCCCCACTGGGACGGGATATAATACAAGGTCGTGTTTAATGTGCGGAACCGGAGCGCATACACCCGGACCAAGAAGAAAAATTCCCCGAACCCCCGCAATCGTCGATTGCGCTGGCCTCAGTGCGACCAGCGATCCTTCTCTCTAGTACAATGAGTGGATGCAGCCTCGGGCATCTGTTCTTCAGAGCTGGGCACCTTACAAAATGATTTGCCTTAGTTGGGCCTCTGTCCTCTAACGGAGCAGCAACTGAGTCGCAATCTTCCCGAAGACAGAGACGCAACTGAGAGATGATAAAACCCTACCCGGCATGTGCCAGATAAGTATTATAGGTGTGTTAGAAGTTCCTGTGTAGCGGCTTGGAGACTTTTGTGCTGCTCCTGGTTGTGCAACACGAAATGAACAAATTCTAGGGCTCCTTCTGCCTGGTGTTCAGAATTCTAATATAATATTCGTTATGTCCTTTAAGCAGATCCCAAGAGGTCCTGCACTGTTATGGGCATGACTTTTAATTTATTAGAAAGTAATTATTTTATTGGGTGAAAGATGTCACATGATATACTTTCAATTCTGTCCGGACTTGAAATATAAAACTATTTGAATTTATTTTTTGGTGGACTAAAGTTGAAAGGTACTTGCGCGGGAGTTTCAGTTGAACCACTCCAAAAGATCCTACACCATCTTAAATAAATAAAAATGATTTGAGGTAATTTTTAACATCAAAATAACATTCCCCTTATTAAAAAGTCGTATAATTTAACGCATTCAAACTTATCGATAAAAAAAAATAAGGAATTTTACATTGTGTGTGTGTGTTTTTTTTTTTTTTTTGGACTTAGCATCAACAAAACAGATTCACAGATTTGGACAAGAAACCCTGAGAATGACGTCAAAATTGACGAAAATATTTCATCCTTTAATATTTGGGCTGAGTTTAATTTGTAACGTATATAAATATAGGCAGAACAAAGAAAATGTTGATAAGATACCAAAAGTCACAAAGCGCTGGCGGTTAACCCAATCAGTGTTGTCCCTCTCATCAAATAGTGGTGTCTGGTGGTTGCACGCGCCGGCCATGGTTGTTATTTTTGCCAAGCATTGGATTTAAATCACGTTTTATGTTCACACAAAATGTTGTGTTAATCCAACTCTCCAGATTCGTTTCACTGATTTTCCGCAATTAATATAACATGACCACGTAAAACTTCCTCTACTGCGCGGCAACGGCTACTTGCATGGGTTAAATCACTCTAGGAATTAAGCAGATCTCGTATAATGGAGTTTTATTTTAAATACTGAATTGATGTTTGTGTCGAGAACCCAAGACTTTAATGAACCTTTGTTTTTCTCTTAATAATGAAGACTGTGTTCTTAGCAAATATATTTCAAATATTTTGTTACATTTGAATGCGTATTAATCTTCAAATATACAACTTTACTCTCTAAACAATCGACTCTTTTCTCATTGTCAGCCTTCGTCTTTTTCTTCATTAATTTATTAGGTTCAGGTTGTATTTTTTTTTAAACTATTGAAAAAAAATAAATGAAATTCTTGATGAAAAGAATTGTCATCAAACTGAATTGATCCTTTATTTACATTGAAATGTTTTTGAGATAAAGAAATTGATCCAGTGATTTCAATGAATGGATATTTGAAAGTATTCGACATTTCTTTCTAAATGACCTTCTAATGACTTATGTCAAGGAAGTAGTAGTGCTTATGTATTCAGCCATGAGTGTCTGATTGTCTACTCAATAACTCTGAAGGTTTTCAATGAATTACAATGAAATTTTATGGATTGGTGAGCCATGGGCCAAGGAAACATTCACTAAATTCTTGAGTTGATCCACAAAATATATTTTGATCGAGATATTTAATATATTAAGAAAATATTTTTTAAAAATCAGAGGAAAATAAGATGAAAGAAATACAGTACAAAATAAATAATTATTATTTCCCTTTGACTAA
>OZ010599.1:89013888-89018888 GCA_963932145.1 Acanthosepion lycidas | reverse complement strand
GCTATATTTATGGAATAAAGTGCTCAATTGGGTCTAGCATGAAACAGCCTATCACCTCTGAGTGTCGACTTCAATGTTGACTTTTATATTAATATTTACATACGCTCTATCTCTGATATTGAGCACTTTATCCCATAAATATAGCACGCCTTAAAACTATATTTCTTCATATATATATATATATATATATATATATATATATATATATATATAATTTATTTAAAGATTATAACATAAATATATTATAAAATCACTACAAAAATAGGCATTTTTTTCAACACCTATATATATATATATATATATATATATATATATATAGATATATATAGATATAGATATAGATATCCTCATGAGATCGCTAAAAACGGAGCCGAGCATGATGAAAAAGACGCCAAACTTGGCGAAAACAAAATTTTAGCGTCTAATTATTTATGTTATTATTGAAAGAAAAGATCAAAGTATTCTTGGATTATTTTAAAAAAATTTTCCTTCTTTTTAGAACATTCTAAATTTTAATTAAAAAAACTTGTTTCTTTTTGTATGACCGGAACTAGTAAAATAACATAAAATTTTAGCGCATTTTTTTCTGTATGACAGACATTAATTTTGAAAATCTTACAAAAATGAAAATAATTGTCGGATTTTAATGAAACTTTCAGAAACTATTCACAAATGATGGAACTTATTATAAATTGTTTTTGTTTTTTAAAGTCATCGCAATTTTTTTTTTTTTCATATTTTTTCGCCTCCCCCCACATAACTAATTGTACGCAAATATTTTCTCCTCTATTTTTACGTATTCAGTATCAATCAATGAATCTATTTGTTTTTTTGTTTTTTGTATCTGAGTCATTCATTCAGCATAACGGACAATCTGTCTTCCTCCAGACCCCGACCCCCGTCATGACTGTCGGCGTCTAGACTCGTTAACGTGTTGGTCTTTGAATGAAACAGAGTCTAACATCGATCATCGAACGGCATGTCTTTTTTTTTTAATTAGTTGTCAATCCAGTATATCAAGCAACCCATTTATTCACAGTGCTCGTCAGGCGAATATTCGGAATAAACATCGCTTTGGGTTTTATTTATTAATTTTATTTTTATTTTTTATTTTCAGATTTATTTTTTTATTTTATTTTATTTATTTATTTTGTAAATGTCTATATTTCTGAGATGAGGTAATATGTACATTATTTACATTATTTGGACTATTGTCCTCATCTTTGTCGCCATATTTATTACAACGTTTCGGCCCTTCAATATCTGTCTATATTTCTGAGATGAGGTATTATATACACTATTTACATTATTCGGATTATTGTCCTCATCTTTATGGCCATATTTATTACAACGTTTCGGCCCTTCAGTATCTGTCTATATTTCTGAGATGAGGTATTATGCACACTATTTACATTATTCGGACTATTTTCCTCATCTTTGTCGCCATATTTATTAAAATGTTTCGGCCCTTCAGTATCTGTCTATATTTCTGAGATGAGATATTATGTACATTATTTACATTATTCGGACTATTGTCCTCATCTTTGTCGCAATAATTATTACAATATTTCGGCCCTTCAGTATCTGTCTATTGTCCTCATCTTTGTCGCCATATTTATTACGTTTCGGTCTTTCAGTATCTGTCTATATTTCTGAGATGATGTATTATGTACATTATTTACATTATTCGGACTATTGACCTCATTACGTTTCGACAATTGTACGCTCCGGCCTTCTTCAGGTGGTTGACTCGCTGCACCCGGTTAAAATTCTCTGCTGACAAATCTGAACGATTATATTGAATCAATTGTTATGTCTTCTGTTAGGAAAGTTAGTTCACTGTGTTATGCTAGACAATTTTTCTCCTCAGATTCTATCTTCTATTTTTATAAGTCCACCATCCTTCTTTTTAAATTGCTGCCACATCTGGTCTGGTGCTTCTGCTGTATATATCTAGAGAGTCTTGATAAAAATCCAAAGAAGAATCTGTAATATTATAGGTCCTGGCCTGTCATCTCAGCTTCAGTCTCTTTCCCACCGCAGTAATGTAGCTTCCCTTAGCTTTTTATAGTGATTTTCCAAGCGTAGCTCAGATGTGGCACAAGGCCGAATGTATGGGGCACCCAGTGAGGATCGAACTTACTACTCAATCGTAATTGTTCTAGCTAGACAAGCTTGCTAACCATTACACCACTTCGAGGTGACCTCCGTGAGCCTTTTATATAAAGACTTTTCATAGTTCAGACAAACTTTACTTAATGGCACCCAGAGTTCATGAATTTAAGCGCGGTACTATTCTTTTTGCACCAACCTAACAGATTGGCGGACAGGTCCCATCATTTTACAGTTGAAATGGTTAGATGCAACTGTAAGTTCTATATTAACGTTTTATTCTGTCACACATTTTATCTATGGAATTCTTATCTAGATCCATGCTTTCCCGCCAACTATAAAAACTCAGGACTCGTTCTTTATTCATTTGAACCCTGTTCTTTTTACTGTCTTTTCCTCTCAATAGCGTGGAGTTCTCTTCCGGCTTCTTCCTTCACAGAGAACTTCGATTTTCAAAAATTTTAAAGCAATCGTTAGCTTGTCTTCCTAATTCTTGTTCTTTTATTGCCCTCTCTCCTTCATAGTAGTTTTTCTCATATTCTCTAACACACAGTAACCCCTTGCATTCTAGTGGCTTTATTGTCTTTGATCTTTAAACATTTAATTGCAATGTCAATCATTATTTTCTGTCTTCTTAAATCTTGTTCTTTTATTGTCCTCTCTCTTTAATAGTATATTTTCCTCATATTCTCTAACTCTCAATAACATCTTGTTTCTTAGTGGCTTTATTGCCTTGCTTGGGATGAAATGATTAAAATATTATTATATGATGTTTTCTCGTGTTTTATGCACTTTCTGTCTATTTAGTCTTGTTTATAGCCGCTAGTTGCAGTAAATTAAGTTTATTATACCAGTTTTTTGTTATATAATAGTTATACAGACATTTTAGACTAAATTTGGGCACACAGTGGAGCCAAATGTCGCGTATATATATATATAGATAGATAGATAGATAGATAGATAGATATAAAAGTGAATATTGAAGTCAACACTAAGAGGGGACAGGCTGTTTCATGCTGGGCGCAATCGTCAGACGGCCTATCAAAGAACAGCCTGTCGTCTCTGAGTGTTGACGTCAATATTCACTTTTATATTTATATTTACATACGCTCTATCTCTGATATTGAGCACTTTATCCTATAAATATAGAACATCCTAAAACAATATTGCTTCATATATATATATATATATATATATATATATATATATATATATATATATATATATACTGGACTCTCTCGTCGTTTTTCCGACGTATGAGGGCTAATCAATTCAGTTCCTAGGAACCGACAGGCAGGCATCTGCACATATGAATTGATTATAGTGATGAAAACTGTGCAGAACCAACCACACTTTTTGAAGTACCGAATATAGAGATCTGATGCACTACGCGTCACAAGGTTCCCAATCGACCCTCTGCAGTTTTGAATACGGAGTTGTGCTTCTCCTAGCCACCCAAGGCTGTAGAACCCTGCTAATTACCCATAGCTGGGTTGAGAAGAAGAAGAAGAAGATTAATACCTTTCCCAAGGGTATTAGCCCGTAAGTGAATGTAATGGATCCGACTGGAATTCGAACTTGAATTCCTCAATCCGAGTCGCTATCCATTACTCCATGACTATCAATTAATCTATATATAGTAAGGTAACAAATCCGTTGGTATATAATTTAAATGTATGCTAGTAATACAAAATTATATATATATATATATATATATATATATATATATATATATATATATATATATATATATATATATATATATATATATATATATTCTCAAAATGTGTGTGTATGTGTGATCGGATGTTGTTTATGTGGTTCCACAATTTTCATCCTATTTCGAAAAATTTTTTTTTGTTTGATAGATAATTCTTCAGTGCCGGCTTTGAGTCCAAATTGTTGGCGACAATGGCTCTCCACTACTTCCTGTCTATTATAACTCTCAGCAACGTTTCACTATTTACTATCTGTTCTTGGATATAATATTATCTATATCTATGATTCTCAAAATGTGTGTGTATGTATGTGTGTATATATATAATTAATACAAACATAACATGAGTTACTTAAGTGATTGGTTAAGTGACAAATTTCATATTTGTATTATTTCTGTTAAAGTTCTAACTCTGCTATCGAGCACTTTATTGCAAAGCCTGCTTGCCTCAAATGTATTTTTCGCATTTCCACTATATATATATATATATATATATATAATTTTTGAATACTGCACAAAAGTTTTAAAATATTTACTGCAAAATATCTATGTTTTAACTAATAGTTATTGTTTTTTTAAATATGGACATTCCAAACCTAGTTACCTCCCTTGATGTCTATATTGTAAAATTTGAAATCGGACAGTACATAACCTTAGCGTTTTTCACGTCATAGATGACATCTCAGATAAACACAACAATTTTATCTTAAAAAACACAATGCTAATGATATTGTTCTAATGTCAAAAGTACTCAGAATAAATGAATATGTATCAAAATGATAATTTTCCTCTCTTCCATTAATAAGGACACTAAGAAGCTTGTCAGAGGAACTGAGAAGATCCTATTGAAAATAAGTAGACAAAACTTATCTAAATTATTCCATATATGTCGTAATGAAAACATGCTCCCAAAATATATGCAATATATATATATATATATATATATATATATTCATGAATCATTCATATAAAAAACAAATACAGAGGTTAATGATTTAAATGGCGAGAATACATCATCGCAAACAATATAAATAAGATACATCAACCCCGAACCTGTATATGAATGATATGATCCCTGTTTACAAATTCCAGTTGCATAAGGTCTTTTTTAGCCTTTAGAAGCTTTCGTCTGTTCCTACAGATATCATCAGGTATGGAAATAGATTTTGTT